>DWDV01001472.1:0-13186 GCA_018245615.1 Mimoniades ocyalus | reverse complement strand
TATATGGGCTCGCCTCTTGTTCTACAGTGGGTGGTAAACGTAACTGATGAAACGTAGGGAGTACACTCCTATGCCTGCCTCTTCAGGGTCTTTATCCGTGATGTTATGATAATTACGTTATATTAATTGAAAAAGGTAAATATTTAATATTTTGAAGGACTACATACAGATATAATATCGCACGAGCGTCAAGTCATCGCGCACCGGTTTAAATGATTGGTATCAACCAATCACAATGCGTACACACAATATGTTTATGCTAATAAGATTCTTTACAAACGTGTTGATAAGTGACAGGCGTGTAACGCGAAACTATTATAATGTCAATACACTAGACGCCGTTTGAATGAAACCGTACGTACGTACATATGTACATACGTCTCATCGTTACGTAACTTACGTAACATTGTTATGTCTGTAGCGCGCATTAACATGTCCGCAACGTTCGCGATCGCGCTACAAAATGCGATAGTAGTCGTAAATTTCGTAGAACGTTGAAACGATGGGAGGGTTATTAAAAATACGTCACGTACCCACTGTGTACAAAAAAAATCCGCTTCCAGCGACGAAGTTTTTTTTTTCAAACATTGTCATACATGTGTGTAATATTTTTATGTGCCTGTTTATTATAAACTATATGTATTAACGTTAAAATTATAACTGTATCCATAAATGAGTGTTATATTACTTATTATACAAAAATCTTTAAAAAAATGAAAGAATAAGAAGCACGTCAGATTTGTAAAGATAGAGATTGGTACACCTGGCACTTGGTGCTCTCTGCCCGCACCGTAATGCACCTAGCGTGAAACTTTTTTTTATTTTTTATACTAAATAGGCTATCTTTTAGCCACAGACTTGCCTGATGGAAAGCAATGATGTGGCCTATGATTGTAGCAAGCTTACCTAGTAAATGCCTATTCAAAAGTGTGAAAGTATAACAATAATGTCTAAAACTAAAATATGATTTAAAGTTATGTGGTTATGTAACGGCAGATATATAGACAACTGATGTGATCTGTTAACACCAGGTACTGGGTACATATGGACGACAATGGTGACGCGGAGGGCAACTATACATTGTTGTCTGTAGACCCGAGTCAGCCACCGGGGCTCTACCCTCTCGGCGTGTTACACAAATTTACACCGGTATAAATAACACTTACATAATATAATAATAACATAATGTACACATATATACATGATACACGTGTTTTACACTTTTTGTTTAGTTCAAGAACATTTTCAACGCAAGTTGTTTGTTCTTAGTTCAAAGATAAAATTTTATTTTGTATACCTACTTATAATAAATCAATCTACGTTATAAAAATGTGAACAGTTCAACTGTCGGTAAACAGTTACTGCAGCTGATGGACGTCTGCATTCAATTACAACGTTGTGAAACATGTAGGTAATTAGAAACATGGGAACCATAAGATGTGACCGGTTTAAATACCTACTTCTCTGTTCTACATATTATACATACATATAAACATACACATACCTATATTCCTTTTTACGATGATCAAATAGTTACGTTTCATATTATTATTTTATCCTTAATGAAAATAATTCCTTTTATTTTAAACATATTCTTTCATCCTCAATGAAATTAATTCCTTTCATTTTAAACTGTTGCACTGTCACCGATTCCTATTAAGATTTTTTCGGTTGTCTCGCAAAACTCAACAAAAAGCTAATTAACTTGCTTCAATACCGGTTTGTTTGAACTCGTACATGAGACACAGGTGAATGTTAATCTGATTCAGAACTGAGTCACAGCTGTTTCTATAAATGACATGTGAACACGTAAACGTAACAGGAATTCTTTACGATAATTTATAAACAGAATTGTTTTCTTGGAAACGGTCGTTTTGATCTGTCAATGGCGTGCGTGTGTCGAATATATGGGAAAATACGATTTCTGATTCGATCAGAATCATAAGTTACTTACTTAATTTATTTATGTTGTATAATATAAGCGCCTATTTATTGCATGAATAATGAAAGTAGCGATATTGTTATTATAGATTTATGCTATGAAGTATTTATTTTGACAAAACGAATAGACATAAATTCATTGTAACATAACAGAAATTTACAAATGAATATTCATTTGTAAAAACGATGTTACGTTTTCACAAATGAATATTACTTATAGCAGCAAATCTTATTTTTGTACGACGTTAGGAATTCCTTGCCGGGCTAGAATAAAAATATGTAGACCCTTAACACACACAAGGAGTACCCACTTACACGACCAGTGAATTACATACCAAAATAAAATAGAGAAAGAAATTCTAACACTAGGCGGAATTCCTGATATATTGTACAGGCCAGACATGTATTTCTACATATTGAAACTTGAAAGTTATACTTAGTACTAAGCTACATATTTATGTTGTCTGTGTTATTTCATTAAGTATGTTTTTACCGCCAGGAAGTCAGGCTCCTTCGAGAAATGAAATGGCCCGGCGGGCGGGCACCACTCTCAGAGCCGCCGTGCGGTTTTCGAGGCGAAAAATGTGTCAGTAAGTAAAACGTTTTTATGTTAATGCGCACTCTCATGTAAAATGCGTATAAATAACTCGGCTGACGCCATACCACGAACACGGAGCACTTCAAGAGTGGCCATGAAAAGTTTTCTCGCCTTATCCTAATGTAACATATTTAAACGGCAAATAAAATGGCCAATCCAGAGAGAGAGAAGGGACTAAAAAAGGAAAAGGTTGGCAGCCTGGCACAGCATTGAGTACAAGGTTTTGTAAACGACAATGAGTGGGTTGGGTTTATACTCGTATCGTAAAAGCGTCGTTAGGAACTGGTGACAAGCTGTGCGAAGCAGCGGCCATAGGACGCACGCCGCGCCGCCGCCCGCCGCGTCACTCCCGCTTAATGTTCCTACATTATGTCGATACACTATATAAAACTTTCTTATTACCTTTCTAAAAAATCACTTAGGTTATATGGATTTCCTTCGGCATTTATTCAATATAAAATTATATAAAATTGTATCGTCTTTTTAGGCCTTCAATATTTTTGGACTTTGAATGTTTTCTTTCCTAAAAGTAACACAGCCAAAGGAGAACAAATTTGATTTGCTCTATAAGCATGCATGAGTTATAATGTTAACATTATCATTATCACATCAGAATTTATCATTCCACTGCTGGACAAAGGCCTTTCCCAAAGTAAATATCATGTTAATAGTATATCAGCTCATCATTGTACAACTCTTACATCTCTACAAATAAAACCTGTTGACGTAGGATATTGCTTAATAAAGTATCGCGCGGCCATGCGTCCATCCGCAATTTAATTGCTTCTGTTGTTGATTTCTCCAAGTTTCCATAACCAAATAATCAACAAAATTTTCACGACATTTGGACAAAGACTCCGATAAATTAAATAAATTTTAAGTGTATTTAAATTGTGAACTGTATGCGATTTAAAAAAAAACTTTTTGTTTATATTACGAGTATAACAAGGGACAAAACATCAGTTGGTTTGAATTGCTCGCGGCTAAACCCAACTCAACTTTTTAGAAAACTTGAAGCGTAAATATATTTAATAGGGAAGGGTTATGACCAAACTTCGAAATTATGTATAAAACTTTCTCAATTATAGATATAAAATTATATGATGGAAAATTTAATAATAATTTAGATTAAGATACGCACGTACTTATAGCCTTAAAACATTAAAATCTATGCTCCTGAGAATACCTAAGCTGTTCATGATTACATAGATATTATACTTTAATGGTTGACTGTCTTATTGACCGAGTTCAAATTCCGGTCCGGATGCTATTGATTTTTTTTTACTTGGAATTACTAGTAGTGACTCGGATTCTGGATTTGTACCCGGTAGGTAGTAATAGGCTCAGATCCTACCTATTCCATTGTAGGATGTAAACGTACTTCCCTAACTTGTGAAACGTAGGAGTGTACTACACTCTTCTGCCTACTTCCTCGAGGATTACAGGCGTACTGTTACGTTTTATTACAGTTAAATAGAGATAAAACTTACGCGTATAATTACGCCTACACGTACAACAGAGCCCTCTATTTCATGACAAATGAGACATTTCATGGAACTCCTCGAACATCATCATTGTATTTGGAATCGAATTAAAGAAAGACTAGATAGATCTTGATGACTTCACATCGAATTTGATTAAATATTTTAATCAAATAATGATATGTCGTATTGTATATAAAAATAAATTGCATACCTTTTACCGAAACGCGTCGGTATAAGTAAACGCGAACTCGGTACATTGTTTTACAAATAATGAAAGAGAAAAAGGCGACGGAACATCATTCTATTATTCGAAACGCCCCGAACTATAGCGCGTCGTGTTTTCATTGTAAACGTTCCAAGGCTGTGTTTGCCTGGCGCGGCTTTTTCCTTTATCCAATTTAATGCTTTGATTCGTCTCCAAGCCCATTTTGTAACATTTTCTTTGAAGAACCCCGTCATATTTCCAGCTTAGAAATTCAATTGAAACGTTATTTGTTAATATTTAATGCCTTTGCGTTATTATAAAGTTTGCTTCGTCGTAAATTATATCTAATTTAAGTAACCTTTTTTATGTTGGTGTTAACTTTTATTTTTTCTACTTGAATAAATTTTGTAGGACTTTATTTGAACTTGAAAAATCATTTATGGTGCAAACAAATTTCAAACTTTATTTTATTAATTTATTGTTTTAATTATTTTTTACGGTAGTTTATTGCAGCTGTAGGTACATAGGCGTAAATAAAAGATAAGTCTAAAATTTATTAATTAACAGGAAATCTCGGGGTCTTATGTCGGGATAAATTTTAATCACGTTTTGCCTATTCTGCTAAATTAGTCTTTTATTATTCTGCTAAATGAGTGAGAGTTTGGCACTCAACTAGTAGGACAGTTAGAATAGTTTTTATAGGTGTTTATTACTCAATTAAATATTATTCAGCCGGTGTGATGTACTCCAACACGTACCCGACTGATTCTGAAATGTTTTGTGTATTAGGTCATGTGGGAGCGTGGGCGCTGGGGGCTTCGGGTGGCACTTTGGCTCTATTAGCCCTAGCTGCTCTCGCTTTATACCGCGGCTGGCGTTATGAGCAAGAGCTGGACTCTCTGCTGTGGAAGATAGACTTCCGGGATCTCCACCTGCCGGACGACGAACAGCGTACCAACAAACTGAGTAGGTAAACGGAACTTATCGATGTTGTTTGCATGCGTAGTTGTATATAGTCGTATCTATTTAATAAAAAAGTAACATCACGCCTGTAATCCCCTAAGAGGTAGGTAGGGAATGTAGAACACTCCCACGTTTCACCAGATACGTATACGTTCCACTATGGAATAGGTGGTGAGCCTATTGTCTTACACCAGGCAAGTATCTTTTTAAAAATTTAACATTGTCGCATCCCAGTGTACCCTTGTAATTCAACGTCAAGTTTATGATTTAGAAGGAAAAGATCGATTCAGCATAAAGAAGTGATTCCTTCAATGCCACGCTGTTCAAAGCAAATTGGTCAGAGGTGATTTTTTCCAGCAAGATAGCAGTGTGATCGGGAACGCGAGCTCCACTAATGCTATCGCCACGGAGAAGGGCGGCAGCACTGGCGGTGGACGCTCCAGCCAAGTGTCGTTGAGCTCCAACCCCGACTTAGACTTCCGCTACTCGGCCATATTCACCGAGGTCGCGTTCTACCGCGGCCGGCTGCTAGCCGTCAAGCGTGTGCGCAGACATCACATCGACATCAGCAGGGAAATCAAGAAGGAACTTAAAATTGTAAGTTAATTCAACATCTTTTTTGTAGCATTTGTGGCGTTGCTTAGTCAACATTTATTACATTTCGATAAACGGATTTTTATGAATTCTGGCTTAATTTTAACCGTTCCATTCTTCACGTTATCTAGTGACTATCAATACCTACTACTCAATCTATACTACATTGCTACTTACATAAGACATACAATAAGTATTAGTATAAGTATTACTATAAGTGTTACTATATGTATTACTATAAGTATTACTATATGTATTACTATATGTATTACTATATGTATTACTATATATATTACTATAAGTATTACTATAAGTATTACTATAAGTATTACTATATGTATTACTATAAGTATTACTATATGTATTACTATAAGTATTACTATAAGTATTACTATATGTATTACTATAAGTATTACTATAAGTATACTATATGTATTACTATAAGTATTACTATATGTATTACTATAAGTATTACTGTATGTATTACTATAAGTCTTACTATAAGTATTACTATAAGTATTACTATATGTATTACTATAAGCATTACTATAAGTATTACTATATGTATTACTATAAGTATTACTATAAGTATTATTATCGAACACTACAAAATTTTCTAATTTAGATTTTCTAGTAGTGGTTCGAAGTCTGGATATGTGCCCGTTGCATGGCAATAGGCTCACCACCTATTCCATAGTGGGACGTAAACGTAACCGGTGAAACGTGGTAGTGTACTACGCTCCTCTGCCTACCTCTTCGGTGATTACAGGCGTGATGTTACGTATGTTACGTAATATCAGTTATGTGTGTAGCTATGCAATCTGAATTAATAGAGTTATTTCAATTCAAGATAATTCAACCGCCTTCTCCTTCTCATCTGCTCCACTTTTATTATACTAAAATACAAATATTATACTTACGTAACTTCACGCCTGTAATCCCCGAAGAGGTAGGCAGAGGAATGCAGAACACTCACACGTTTATTATACTTAAACACAAAAAAAAAAAATTTTTTTTTGCAAGTTTTCTTTTATAATCCGAAGGTTTAGGGTTTTGAAGAGAACTGCAAGTTCTCTCTTGACGTTTTCCTTTAATGTTACAGCTAGTACTAATGAATTTTAAAGAGCCACACAACTTTGTAAACTTAAAGCTGCGTTCTTGATACTAAATACTAGGACTCAAGATAGAAAAGCTGCAGTCTGCACGATCACGCTACTCAGTTTACTACCTACCTAAGTCTACTGCGCGTTGGTCTTTAAAAAAACGGTCATTTGTTCTCATCAGGACGATTCATATTAAATCAACCGCCGACTGCGAGTACCTTGTGTTGTTGAATTACCTGGCTTATTTCCAATATTGACATATACCTCACCCCACAGCACGGGAAGTACATAGAGTGACAGTTGAAAGAGATTCTGAGATAATGATATTCTTTATAAAAAGAGAGCAGCAAAGGAGAAAGTGACTACCACAATGAGCTGCTGTCAACTAGGGACATTTTCTACCAATATTCGAATAGGTAGCAATTGCAGGCTAACGGGCTAGAATTATATTTCAGGAGTCCTGGGTTCAAATCTTGGTGTGCTCATTTTTACAAATAAAAATGTGCGTTTTAAGTTTCAATGCTTGCTGAGTCGGGAGTTATAGGTTCTTTGTAGTTCATAACCGTCTTAGTTTGGGGTTAGATGGCCATGCATGGTGATGTCCCAAGACAATTATTTTACTATCCGTATGGGATATTACTGGAGCCACACATCAGTAGGTACCGCTTTAATAGGTAGTAAGGTTTTCAGTTTGATCCACACGAGTAGTGGGATCTTATCAATGCCAATAGATACTCACCCTGCAACTGGTATATCATTAAAAACTTAATTGACCTGATGATTCAGCGCTTAGTGAACCTGGCTCCTAACGGGGAGATTGTGGATTCAATTGCAAATGAACACAGTCTTTTGCGTATTTCCATAAATATTTATTTAGAAACGTATAAACATATAAAGTTAATATTAGTTCCCTCATGGGATAATCAGAAGTCTCCGGAATCCGCGTGCATGTATGAAAGGAGTGATGAATGTAGAAGCATCGCGGGAGGTCTGTAGGTGCTACTTAAAGATCAGTTAGGTATAGGTATGTCCATGTCGCTTAATATTAGGTGTTACATCTACATAAAATAATTACTATTTATAGCCTTTTAGTATTAAACACCGCTGGAGAGTTGTAGCGGTATTGTTTTCAAGTTCATAATTAGTGATTATTAGTGGTTATGATATTAATGGATGGGCTAAAGTCGATCGAGTTACCAACGCGCGGGCGGCACACCTTAACCCAGCCGTCACTTGACCGTTTACGATGACCCCCGCCGTTTTTATAGAGCTTTCGATAGAAACGTATGTGCATTACTTGGTTTTGTTTATTACCGAAGTCAAAAACACAAATGGAAACTGATATACTCGTATTAGGAAACATGTACTTTTCGGCGTATGTAAACCTATATTGACCAAATTACATATTGAGGTAGACAAAATATTGGTAACTCCTCTGATGCTGCGGATGTCTACGGCGACAGTAACCAATTACCACCAGCTGGAACATCTGCATGTTTGTTATGACTTTTATTATGGAAAACGCTGATAGGGAAATCAGCAATCTCCGTCAGAAGTCAACCTTGGTCAGTAGTGCTTCTATTGTAACTGTACTATTATTTTCTCTAATTCACCATGGTATTCTTAATCAGGTATGTTCTAGGTAAATCTGCTATATGTGTTGCCGGACATGACTGAACTTAGAGAACATTATGGCGAAGAATGAGATTATGGCGAATCCTTCATAATGTTTCCCTTTATCTTTATAGTGATGCATAATCTTACAAACGCATATCGTTTTAAAATAGGCGTGGTACGCGTCTCGAGTTCGAATGTCAGACCCCTAGAACGGGAGGTCGACATTTAAACCAATAGACTATCACCACTACACGTTGAGAGTCCTAAACTACAATAATGACGTCCACCTTCATATAATTCGTTGCTCAGCCTATAAAATATGATTTATTATTTAAATTCCAGGCGTCCTATAAAAAGGTCCGCTCAATAGTAAGCTTAATCTTCGATAAAAGTAAATGTTTCTGCCTACCCCTATGAAAAATAAGCGAGACAATAAGCGAGACAACAAATATGTGTATATTGATTTGAACACGTTTGTTTTTTTTAAATTCTTATTGCCTTACAATTATACATTTAAAAATAATCAATTCATGCTAATTCATGTTTCTTAAGTGTATATAAAAAGCATAAAAAATAATGGAAGAATTATAATGAGGTACTTCCCCTGATTATGGTTTCGTGTTTCCAATTATCGTATGTTATTCTCAGTGAAACTTCGTGAAGAATAATAAGTGGTTATTAGGGTTCTTTCTTACTATTGATATTCATTGCATACATATTTGATAGAATGTTGATTATCTTGGTCAGCCGTGAAAAGGCAGAAAGCACGGATATCTCTGACCTTACAGACCGGACCAGCTTCTTCTAGATCATATTCATTTATAAACTCACTTCATCTTAGTATCGTCTGCGGCCCCGTGCTTTAGCAGTGTGTTAGATTATGACCTTAACACACTAATTCTAAGAGGAGACTCTTATTGGACCAGTGGAACTATAGAAGGGTCGGAAAAAAATTAACTCGTATCAATATTCGTACACTTATTTTTTATTTGTTCAATAGCGAGAAATAGCTGTACACGTAAAATAAAAAAAGGCTATCCTTTTTTCGAGGGTTTCTTGGAATTTTAGTCTTTCTGTATAGAAAGACAAAAATTCTAAGAAACCCTCGAATAGGCGGTATGAATAATTATTGTTATTGTACATGGCTTGTATAATATATTGACCACAGACGCTACCAACTGTTAAGTTCAAGAATGTGTTCTAAATGTTACTCGTATGCTTCACCAAGATCACGTAATCTGGTACCAGTAGTGTTCAATATCAGACGTCCAGATATACGGTGGGCTGCGTACGTATCAGGCAGAAGTTACGCTCACTAGGACGAAGCGATTTCCTTCGTAGTTCCTGATTCTGGTCAAGGAGTGGAATGCTTTGCCTGCGTCTGTGTTTCCCGCCAAGTACAACCTGGCCCTCTTCAAGCATAATGTAAATAGGCACCTATTAGGCAAGCATGCCACATCATAGACCACATCATTGTTTTCCGTGAGGCAAGACTTTGGCCAAATGCTAGGCCATAACATAAAAAAGGAATGGAACGTAAGTGATCTTTCGTGGGAGTCTTCCGCGCCCTCTCCGTTTTTGAAAAACCCAATGAGCACGTTATGCTATTCAATAAATTCAATTGCTTGTTAAGATTATGGCAAATTTGTTACGTTAAGTATTCCATCTATTAATATTCAAAATCAAATATTTAACAAGTTCTGTCCTCTTTAGTCCAATAACTATAACTTCTGTTATCTAGTTGTATATACAGAAATATATAAGTTATGTACCATTAATTTTACTATTAATTTTTATTAATAATTTTATCATGATGCCATTTGCGAATACCTTTGTACGATTGGACCTAGATTCCCTACCATGCTGGTTCACCGAGGGTTGGTAGACTTTGTACGAAATAGAGAACATATTGGAGAGCGTTTTTAGGGTATATATTATGTATTTTAGCCGGACCACGACATACTGGTTTCTATAAGTTACAAGAAATAATTAAAAAAAAGATAGAACGCGTCGTTGGATCTCATAGTTCCAATAAAACAGTCTAGTGTTGAACTTTGTAATACCATAAATAAATTATATTTATTTTTTATATCATATTATATTCTCTTCTAACAATAAAATTTGCTCTGTCTATGTCTTAAAGACCCGGAGCGATGAAATAATAATAATTGTTCTTCAATAATCATCAATACTTCACATTTTTAATTATAACCATAGAATCAATACATCACGTCCTCAATACATATAGTCTCGATAACGATAGCATCTTTATTGTAAGTGGTAAACTACAGTTTTTATAATTTGAGACTTGCTGTTCATTTCTTGTTTTATTTATTATCTTATTATTATTGTTATAAGAAGTAGTAGACGTAGCTCTTTATTTTACTTAAACCTAAACACGTTAAAAATACAAAAAAAACTTAGCATACACAAAATGTGTCTCTTTCGCTCACTAGTTTGTTATTACCTACTTAGCAAATGTTCCGTTAATTGTTAATTTTACATTTTCAGTAATATTATTTTTAACTGCATATACAAATGTTATTGCAGTTCTAAAGGTCTACTCTTATATCACATTCTAAAACGAACTCACTAAAAAAAGAAATAAATAAAAACCCAAAATAAATATAAAATAATGACAATAAATGATAATTAACGCGTGTTATTAATATTTGAATAAAAAGCTAAAGTAAAATAAAATATTTACGACAACCATGAAATCAATCAGAAAATCAAAAGAATGTTAACGAATTGGAACTTTCTGCTGCTAATTTTACTGCAATTGACACACTGTCAATAAATCATACAGTGTTCAGTTAAAGTCATTATGATGATCATGATGACTGTGACTAATCTTAATATAATTAAAATCTTCCGTACGTTGTATTAAAACGACTAGTTTTACTAATTAGTTAGTTACTGTGGCTTAACATCATGTGACGTATTTAAAATTGCAGTAAATATCTGATTTATCACGAAAGACAATTTTAAATCTGGTAACGTTGAAAGAAATGAAAAATAAAGTGATAAATCACAATCAAGCGAGTAGCAGATCGTCAGCGTGTACTGGGCGGGTCGTAGCGCGTGGGGCGGCGCTCGATGCAATATAAAGCCGGCTACGCCGCTACGGAGGCACATTCGTAGCACAGCAGTAACGCACCGTAGCACGAAACCGACTCTAAAATGGCCCTGGGGTAAGTACGACAACTTTATATAGAGAAATATTTTATTCTATTAAACATTATTTATTTATACTTTTTTAATTTTAGTTTTGTATGCGTTTAGATATATGATTAACTATGTACCGGCTTATCTCACGTAGTACATATGTACGTGAGTTATGCTGGTACATATTCAATTATTATTTATTTTCAATTTATGAGTTTTCAGTGTTTGATTATATGGAATTTATATAACTTTTGATTTTTACGAATATAAAAGGGGTTATGATAATTTATGGAACTTAAATTACTTTTCCACAGAGTATAATTTCTGAAAGTACTTATTATGTTTCATATGTTTTTAAAGCTAAAATGGTAAACACTAAAAATGTAATTCTAACAATAAAAAGTGATATGTTTGATTTATGAAAATATTATTTAATTTTCGCAATTTATATACAGGTACTATTAAAAAAACAAAAATCTACTGTAAAATTAGAGGCTTAAAAATTTGAGAGTATTAAATATTTTTCATTTATTTAAAACTTCTCAGTAACTTAACAAAACTTGTACTAGACCAGTTGGTATAAGAGTTTCTGAAACTGCCAGAAATAAAATTTACAATAAAACAAAATAAATAGCGAGTACTTTCCGATAGTTCTTTTGAAAATAGTTTAAAACCTCACTGGTATTGTATCCCAAAGTAAGTTATATTAACATTAGAAGGAGTAGTGAACTATATTGTAACTATAGTAAGTTGTGTTTTCTATGACATATCTCGTTGAATGTGGACATTTCCATGAAAACATATTTGTATAGATAATATTTAGAGATGGTAACATGTATTGAAATCAAACTGTAAATAGGCTTTTCAACATTATAGGAAATAAAAAAATAAACTATGACATTCAAAATCATTGAATACATTTTGAAATTTAAGATAAAGTCTTCCCAAAAATAAATTAAAAACAAAAACAAATAGAGCAAATACAGTGTCTTCAATTTATATACAACCTCGGTGGAATGTTAGAAAGATTGGGAATGGAATGCAATTAACATTGAGAAAAGTAGGAAACGACGTTGCTACCCCGAATAAGACATTGTAATGTCCTTCTTTTATCTTCAGTTGCCACAAAAATAATTAAAAACCTTGCCTAAATGCAACAATTAACTTACAACGTTCAACATACTGTTAATATAAAAGATAAAGGAAAAAATAATTACACCAGCACGTTCAAATAACTTTATTGAAGCCATTTTAAACAGAGGATGAATTGTTTGTTATTAATTTTATGGCAATTACGTTTATTCAATTCATTCGAATTCAAAATAAAATTATTGATGTATTCTTAGTAAGAGGTATTTTCCGCCTTTAATCCCAGTAGAGGTAGGCAGAGGAATGTAGAAACGAAATAATGAATTAAAGAAATAATGTTCCTTATTACTGCCTCGTTGGCCGTGTTTGTTGCAAGTGCGACTGCCGATCAGGAGGTCCCGGGTTCGATTCCCGGGTCGAACAC
>DWDV01001471.1:0-13190 GCA_018245615.1 Mimoniades ocyalus | reverse complement strand
GGTGAGGTTGGCTTGGGCTCTTAAGGTGGAGTTTTGAACCCCTTACCCCCCTTACAAGGGACTTGGCGTGTTCATACAAACAACAAAAAACCCAACTTATTTACCACTTTTACTAATCACTAATTTCATCATCAATTAACCAATTATTAATTCACTAATTTCACCATCATATCCGTACACGATGGTGACTGAAACTATATTACTCTATGTAATGAGCTCCTTAGCAGCTACTATGTATAAATACCAATAAAATTCCTCGTTGCAACAAGATTCAAATTGTTAACGCGCCAAATGGCATTAGAACCGTAATCGAACGGTGGAAAATGCAACTGTATCGAAGCGAGTAAGAGTGAAACTTTTGACTCTTCGCGGAACTGCTAACGTGCTGGGACAAATAAAAGTTTCGCTACAAGCGTTCAATACGGGCTTCAGACTCAATTTGCTTCACTTTGCACTTGCTTAGTTGAAAATTAACATCTATGTACATATAAACAATTATCGGCCTTTTTTTAGATGAGACTGTTTAGGCTCTCCTCCTATGACATGGTGAGAAGTAAACGTATTTGGTGAAACGTAGTAGTGTATAACACTCCCCTGCCTCCCCCCCCCTCTTCGAGGATTACAGAAGTGATGTTACATTGTGGAATTATGTATAAATAAATAAGCAAACGAGCAGAAAAATTCCTTTTTCTCTGCTAAAAAAGTGCCTACATCACTTGCCGTAATAAAATTTAAAAAACGTCACAGTTTTTTTTTTACTCGAGCGTTAATACGACAGTTCGAATAAAAAAATTGCACAACATAAATTTTTCTCAACGCTTTAATGAAATATCCAAGCGAGGATTCTACTAGAAAACAAAAGCCACTATAAAACTATTACGACTATTGTCACACATTTATCTCTCGAAGTGATGTAAGGTCTGTGAAAATCATGTCAATACGTCAATTTAATTTCTCATATCCTTCTCACTTTGCCATAACTTCCATTCTCGCTTGCTGCATGACAACTCCAATTCACATAAGGTGGAGTTGAGCTCTTCACTTCTTTTCCACTAATATTATTACGGAACTTCTAAATAGATTCTATTAAAATACCAAAACTCGATGTTTAAACAGCTTCGTTACCAGGTTTTACTACAGCCGCGCTTATATCTATATATTCAATGTTATGCTAAACATGGAATGCTAAAAATGACGGCAACAGCTTCTCGTATCCAATGTCATATGACCAGCAAGTCACTTTCCTACGTCTGAAAATAAAATGTATGTTATAAGTTATTCCTCAAAGGCTTATCCACCCCACTCTTTACTTACTATGCCAGTAATATAATATTTATAATTTTGAACTAGGTACGAACAGATTGCTTTGCACACCGAGGATTAACCCTTCCCTGCAAGTGACGGGTCTTTCCGTCCAATCTTGTGCTAGTCTTATGGGATGTTACGCGATTAATGTGTCTTCAGACTCTAATAGTATGAAATAAATTAATGTACACTAATTTAATAGATAACGTAATTTAAAATCACTTAATGATTATTGTAAAAACTATTCCTAGAAAGCAGCATTTAATTGGATCTTTAACATCCGTTTGTGGCGATACGAAATAAAAGTAAACCAACGTAGCGTCGTCACATACGCGACACACCTAAGAGCTACGAGAGACGACATGTTGCCAGGAGTTTCAATGAGATCTCAGCGGGTCGCTCGTGGCAAGCGGCGAGCGAGCGGCGTGGCCGCTTGTCGTGCCAAAACACTCACTGGCGCTGGAGCGTCACTGATTTTTATCACATTTCATTGTTTGAGAGAAGGAAATTTTATCGAGTGACCCACTTCTGAATAAATTGGATTAACATACTCTTGTTAAGAATTTTGACTTCGAAAAGCTTATTCTTTAACTAGCTTACGAGGACGACACGACGGCTTCGTTCCAAAAGGGGGGATTATAAATTTGCGACATTTCTGCAATATGAAATGGCGTTTCGAATTTTATTTATTTTTTGATACTTCAATTTGTAGAGGCGGTCTTAGCGAAGTTTTTTCGTAATGACCACGTTGGCAATTTTGTACTTGGCGAACGGAACGTCCATATTGCTCTGAAATAAGGATCGCATTAGGTTTGATTCTTGAAGGATACATGTTTATATGAAAAAGTATATTAAAAAAGCGATTTTTCTTTGGCTTTTCTAGAAACCACGCGTTTAAAAAGATAGCCGTACGTGGTTTCAAACAAGCAACCGTCATTGATACCCGATTTACATAAGAGTATACAAGTAAACTTCATTTATCAGCGAAAGCAATGCCCAGTATAACACACAGAGTGACTGTTTAGACGAAAATGTATAGTAAAAATTTAAAAATCCTCGCCTGTAATCCTCGAAGTCGTAGCCAGGGAAGTTACGTTTACGTCTCACTATGGAATAGGTGATGAACCTATTGCTCTACACCTGGCACAAATCCACATCCCAAGCCACTAGTAGGAAATCTCACGTAACAAAAACTGCACAGTAACGAATACTTTATAGAAATAAATACATAAGCAAACAGAACTACCTGAACTATTTATGAGGATTATATTTGAAAGCCTCGTAACAGCGTGTTCATTTGCCACTTTTTAGGTCATTTATTCGTTTCTATATAGTAAAAATCGAATACCATGTCTTTTGCAGCAAATATATGTGGTGAACATTACTACCTATAAACACCTAAATGAAATAAACATAAATAAATTCCGAATGTAGAGCATTAAAATACTAAGTAGGAACAATAAATCCTAGGTGTCTTGAGAAAACAAGGTCGAAGGAAGCGTTAACTGGGGAGAGATAAAAATCTTAGGGCTGTCAACAACGTTAAAGGGGAGCTTTTGAATGTCGCGATAGGAAGGTGGTCCGAAACTTTTATTTTATTTTATTTTTTCATTTCCTTACCTTGGTTAGCTATTTATAAAACTACAGATGATAATTTATTTACTGAGAAAATTACATACAGTCAATACGACGTAAAATTATTATTCATAACTTTCTTTTCATATCAAAGTTCTGTATAATTATGTTTTAAATTTTGCTTTCAAACATTGTTTGGTTTTAACAGGCACCTTCCAGACAATTGCATTACGAATAAATACAATATTCTTAATTTCCTATTAGATTAGATTGCTTGCTACCCACAACGTACAGTTCACATATTATCGGCTCTTCGCAGTCAGCTGCTGGTCATGGACCACCCCTAATGAGTGACATTTGTACTTCCATAGCGATTATTGACCATAATCCTTCGCTGAACATGTGGGATGAAGTCGCAGAGCACAGGTTCTCGTACCTCCTACGCTAAGGTCAACGAGAAAAGGAACAAAAAAAAAATATACATCATTCAGTAATTTTTCTTTTAAATAATAAAAAAAAACACGCGTGCCAACCCTATATTTTAAAATGCAATAGAACGTTAGCAAACCGCATCCCACGACAACTCCCCATCGCATCCTCTGCATACAAAAACTTACAAACGGATTTTGTTTATCACACAGCGGTTTCTTTACGAAACGTAAAAAGAATACTCCACTTCATCAATAAATAGGTAAATTAGAACGCATTTCTTATTACAAGATAAACGTAAAAGTAACATCACGCCTGTGATTCCTGGCGAAGTAGGCAGAGGAGTGTAGTTAAGTTTCCACGTTATATGATTTTATTGTAAGATCACAATTACAAGTGTGATGTCTCCTGAATATGCCTCATCAGCAAATCTCTTATGATTTCACTGGTCGCCTCTAAGAATCAGAAGGGTTAAGGCCATAGACTGCCAGCCACAAAGACCAAGTACGGATTGGGGTCCGCCTATCACACCGTTAATAGCCAAATTGTTTCTAGTACGTATGTCACTGGTAGATATAAAGTAATGTTTCCAGTTTAAAAGTCTGAACGAAGAATAGAATGTTCAAAATCGATCAAAATATTATCTTCGCACGTTCGAAGATTTGCAGTTTGCTTACACAGAAACATTGAAACTCTATTAAATTTCATTTCCGAAACAAAGTTTGGTGCTCGATAATATCGGGAAGTTTTGACGGACCGGAAGTAATAAAATCGAACTTCGGAAGCGCCCACTACTGTGCTGTTGAAAACTTATTGCTTGTTTTGAATTGATTCGAAAATTGGTGTTACAAAGAATGTTATTTCAAGATTCATTAAAATTATTGTCAAATCATAACCACTATGTCATTGAAAAGGTTTGTTTATACGATTGATAGAGAACACATTCCAACTTTGAGGCACACTTATATAATGAATTCTCGAGTCATTACAACAGATCCGACGAACACTGTAGTTGAAAATTCAGCTACTTCATCACTTTGTGAAGATCTTTGGTCAGCCTGATTGAAAATTCAAACGTGACTTATTTGTATAGATTTTATCGTAGTTGTAGCAATCCGTACGTGGAGTGGATCTTGATATAAAAACTAGTAAAGTATCTTAATCTTATTATTAAGAGGTTCCTCGAAACGTAAGTCTGGTGTTAACCTATTGATCAAACAAAACAATAACGAAAATGAAATTATAGGATATTATTACTAGCATACGATTACTACACACATTGTTTCTTACGCCGTTTCCTCTGGTTTCCAGTCGAAAAGTGCTGATATAAGAGTAACAACGGAACAAATCACAATATACCAAAATATTAATAGCAGAGACGTTAATATCGATGGTTGAAATAATAGCCATGAGGTCCAAATATTTTATCGTGAATCGAAATTTAAGAGACAATCGAAAAATAAATATCTCCAAAATTGTTTACGCGAAAACATTTGAACTCCATTAAATTTCATTTTCACGACAAAGTGGAGATACTCAATAACAACCGAAAGTTTCCACCATAGCACCCTGAGAGTGAACGAAACGATGAAAATATTTAGACAGAGTGTTTGGAGTTCGAAAATTGAAAACTGCGTTGGGAAGCATTGTTACGGATGCTAAAAATATTGTGGATGGGGGGTACTGTTATCAGCACTTTCGAGTTTTTTCCCAAGATGAACAGAAATTTGAGCAAAAGCTTATTTACATAGACTTTAGAATAGAAATAGAATAGAATAGAAATACTTTATTGCTTTTCAGTTTAAGTTCATTACAATATAAGTGGCAAGAGCCTCCTTTTAAGCAAAATATGCCTGTGTTACGAGGCTCTGCTCTTCCGCAGGGTTTACATAATAATATATAGATAGAACAAGATACATAATCATTACAATTTACCAGTATTTCACATGTACATGATATTAAACTGTGTGTGTGTGTGTGTGTGTGTGTGCGTGCGTGCGTGCGTGCGTGCGTGCGTGCGTGTGTGCGTGCGTGCGTGCGTGTATCGAACCTACTACAAACAAATGACCACACAAGCAGGCGAGTGCGCAGCCGGGTGCCCAACTCTCTCTCTTTCTGTCTGTCTGTCTCTGTCTTTTTATCATTTAAGCTCAACACAGGGCTGTACAGATACGTGGAAATTTCATGAAAACGCATTATTTGCTATTTGTTTTGTTAGAGTTAAGTTTTGAAAAATGGTAATTGCAACAAATGTGTGTAACACACATTAAGAAAAATAAGTTGATAAAATTGTATAACTTGTTACAAGTATTTACTGTTTACATTCGTATATTTGAACCTTGAATAAATAATATAAAATAAAAATTTGAATATATCGATTTAATTTCAGTTGAACAAAAAAACGTAAGGAACTTCGTTCCTGACGGGGGTCCCCCGACCGAACAACTTAATTATATTTATTTATATAAACGGTTTCCATTGATAGGTAAATAGACAATCGACATATCTCTTGAACCATGTGTCTGATTGACTAAATTTAGTAGATACTCATGTACCAATATAGACGTTTACTAGGAACGGATGTTTGGTAATTCCATCAGTACGGGGGTAAAATAGGGGTTGAATATCTCTATGAGTTTTCATCAATTTGTTAGTTACATATCTGAAATTTTTGATTTACGATCCCTTTTATTAAAAATATTGATATGTTTATTGGTTTTCGGACATTATTTCCCTAAGGGTTGCAAGTTCACATGGAAATACATCGGGTTCAGAAGTTACAAACCAGAAATGTTTGATTTATGGTTTCGGGGAACAAAAGCATATGATGTTTTGCTATGTATTGTAATATCGACTTCTGTGCGAGCGAAACCACACGCAAATGATAATTAACAATACACGTGTTAGTGAATATTACTAATGAAAACTGATTGATATTAATATTTATTTATAACGCTCCGCGCTCCGCAAACGTATCACCGCCGAATACAAGATTTTTCTGTGCTGTAAATGGTTTAGAGATACAAATAAAGAAACACAAGCTACCAGGCCCATAACTGATCTATAAATTCATCGTTTCAAGTTCTGCCTAGCTACTCGTAGTAAACAAACCTGGAGGTTTCTGCGCCATCTGCTTAGTGGCCCCTGTCCTTATGTACATATTTTATTGTTATTATGTAAAATATTTGCTTAATATCATTTTTGTGTAATTGGGAGCAGTGGTCGTATTTAAATAATGTTTTTTTCTATTGTTAAATTTGGAAGAATGAAAGAAAAGATTAAGTCCCAAAATGCAAGATACACGAGCGTGTTTTAAACATAACACATAGTAAAAAAAAATTCAACTTTAATAAATAAACGAATAAATAAATGGCACAACATCAATAAGACGAAATTAAAACGCAGAAAACGTTTTTTTCGTTAGTTTTTTAAAAAGTACAAGGAGTAATTTAAAAATTATTTAGACTAAGAAACGTCTTAAAGTTATCGAATTCTTATATTAATATTACACTGTACAATGAAATATGGAGGGTTGTTGTAACATCGTGAAACCGCAAGCGCGCAGAAATCCCCCAATATTTTATCTCGCCGTGGTAGCGAATGATTTTCAATTTTAAGATACAATTTAAATGTAAATTCGAAATGTGGTTCTTAGATAACACTTTTAATCTATCAATGACTTGTTATGTCGCCCTTAATTACCTTTTTCCCTTATTTAAAATTAAATAAACATCAAATGTAAGCGTGTTAAACTTTCTAGTAGTGGCTTGGATACAGTACTTATGGCCGGTGGTACCCTCATCTCCTGCTCCATAGTGGGACGTAAACGTTACTAGTGAATCGCAGGTGCGTACTGCACTTCTCTGCTTACCTGCTTACCTCTTTGGGGATTACAAGCGTGATTTGATTTAATTAGTCACATGAATTTTAATAAATCGTTATAGCATTAACTAACATACTACCTTAACATAATGAACATAAATTAACTTATACTCACAAATCTAATGGCGGCGGCAGAATATGAAAGCACATTTCCTTAAACTATTTTGCAGACCACATCACGGAACTGATGAGAAAATAGTTATTAAGGCATTTGTAGCAAATTTTACTTATATTCGGTTCTATTTTGCGAATTAAAATTTGTTAGGTAAGCAATTTTCCAACATTACGTCACCGTATTTAAAATACAAGGATAAAAATGAACCGACGTCACTGTGTATAGAAAATTAGAAATATAAAAAAAATACGTTATGCAAATGCCTTTTATTGTCTGGATTCTCACGTAACCGTATATAAAATCGCAAACATAGGCATTGATAGAGCTACTAAATCAACGACTTTATTAGGTAAACACAAACTCGCGTAATATGATTGAGACTCGTCACGAAGACACGACTAATAATCTGCTGAATCAACTGTCTCATAACATGACAGAGCTTGTGACAACATATTTATATTCACGTGGTTTTTTGACAAATTATATGATTTATATATTTTGATGTGGTACTAATATTACACCAATGTCTCCTATTGTAGGTGTTCATGAACTCTGAAGTCTAGTTCCTTAGCTACTGAAATACATAATTATAAATTTATAAATTCAAACACGATACGATATTTATGTTAGAGTTTATGATTTTCCAGACACGTTGAATTATTGACGTGAAAATGTAGAAAATATTTATGAAACGAAGATTTTTCAAAATAAATAATTGCGTTACAACCTACATTTAGGTGTAACAGTAAAACAAGCAACATTCTTACAATTTTGGCAAACGCAGTATTATCATTTAATGAAAGTAAGTAATGTATACTCATTATATTTTAATAAATGATCAGATCACTTTATTATTGTTGCTGGAACATTCGTTTTGCCGTTTTGTGACCTTAATGGTATCTGTCATAAGTTATTATAAATAATCGTTGTGGAAACAACATTTACTCTAGACTGTCTGGTGGGTCGGGCGATTGTAGGTGCGACTGCTGATAGAGAAATCCTGGGTTGAAATAACGGGTCGGGTAGTATTGAATTTTTCTAACTAGAATTTTTAATTAAAATTCTAAAGGTTTACATTACCGACGTGATGCTACATTTGTCATGTTTACTCTTAATTATTACTTTTGGCTAATTTCAAGAGTTTAACTGGTGAAACGTGGAAGTGTTCTACATTCCTCTGCCAACCTCTTCGGGAATTACAAGTGTGATGTTACGTTTTTCAAGAGTTTAATATTATGAGTGAGGTGGAACTAACATCATTACGGTATTTCTACGAATCTATAGTACAAATATTTAATAGTAGCGAAGTTGCTTTTATTAATATGTATTTCGCCAAAAGGATATGCAGAGGAGTGTATTACACTACCACGTTTAACTGGTTATGGTATACGTCACGCCATGAAATAGGGGTTGAGACTGTAGTCATAAATCTGGCACAAAACCAAACTAGGTGCTACAACTGGGAATTTCTGGTAAGAAAAACTCAGTAATTCTTCTGCCCCACCCGGAAGATGGATCCCGCGAGGTCTTGATCAAAATGAATATACATATAAATGTATGAAATATATAAGTGCCGGCACGAAAGAATACGTTCGCCGACTCCATGCCGGAATACTAGGGTGTTGTAAGAGGCGACTTAATCTATGCCTAATCTATGCATGCCTGGCCACTTCTAAATGACCTGGTCGTTTACGAGTTGCAACGAGGACGGTGCGAAAAGACATCATTTATTTATCGTGTTTACCGATCCCCAATCAGCAAATTAAGCGTGGGAATTATAAGCAAAAAATTCTCAGGGAGGCCCATTCTTAGCAGTGGGCATGTACAGGCTGGTGGTGACGATGGTATAATATAAACCAATCTTATACTATTTCACGTACAATCACACGATTTACAACGTTGTTATTACATAACAAATTAAATATCAGAATACCCCGGAGTGTTTCCGTATCGACTGTTTGTGTCGCCATTGTAGTTGCGTCGTGTCAAAACAGTGGCTTGTTGACACAGCGCGATCTATTATGCTAATTGTCCCGTTGACTTATTCAAGTCGAACAACGTGTAGCCGTATATTTGTATTTGGTATAAACATGTGCACGTTACTATGCGTGGTTACAGTTGATATTTAATCGTGTTTGAATTGAAATATCTTCGGGCGCATCTTGTGATTGACTCAGATCTGTTTCGGTGGTTTTGGGCGCTGTTCATTTAGGGTACATTTATATAAAAAAAGTTACATCACGCCTGTAATTCCCGTAGAAGTAGGCAGAAGTTTGTGATACTACCACGTTTCAGTTACGTTTACGCCTTATCGGGAAGAAATCCAGATTACTACTAGAAATTCTAACTTAGAAAAATCCAATAATACCCAGTACGGGATTTGAAACCAAGATTCGGTCAACGCGCCGACTATCCAAAACATTGCCAATAGCAGTGTGACTATTGAGCAGGTATTGTGACTAATTATCAAAAATTTACTATAATATTTATCACTACGTAAACTACTTCAAAAGGTTTTACCTATTATTATGTTGTCTTAAGGTCAAGAAATCAGATTCCTACATAACACGTTTTTCTCAACTGATATGATCATGGTAGTAAATTCTCTTTCAGAACAGATTAATTCTTCTTGAACGAGCTCTAAGCGAGCACTTTCCAAGTTAGGCTCTGCTGTTCCGTACTTGGACTGACCCAGTTATTCGTTCCCGCGGCTATAATTGCATTGCTCCTCTGTTAACGGTCTAAGTTGATTATTATCTAATTAACACACTTATTGAATCTATTGTTTGGTTCGTATTGTTTCCAGACAGAAATACAATACTTTTCTTTCCTTCATATTTCCTCATCTTTCATTATAACGCAGATTGTTTCAATTCAATAATAGAAACTAATTGTATTCCAAGTTACTTATAGTTATTCCGTGTCGGTATTGCACAGGGAGGGGTTTTTTCATAGTGATATTTTTTGTTGAAACCAGAATGATAAATATCAGTGAATATACTTAAGTGTTTGTTGATTCATATGTAATATCTTATTGTAAGAGTACAAGGGCGTACTTAATGCATCATAATGGAAGGCAATGCTTTCTCTTTCACCCAACCCCGGGTGAAGAAAGAAAGAAAATAATTGGTAATTTTAGGACGAATGGATCTATATTTATTGGTGATATTTTATAAAATTATGTAAGCATATGCTTATGATATATTAATATCAATGCTCACATAACATATACATACGTATGAAAAATAAAAATAAATAAAGAATCGAAATAAATTTCAATTCGAACTTTTGAACCCAATCTCAGAGAATTCTTTCCAATCTAAGTCATTCTTCCTATATTTTTCCTTGACTAACCCGGTTATGTCTATCTCTGTACTTAATCACATTGATCTCCTGTTAACGCTCTCTGATGTTACCGTAGAGGTTAAGATCAGACTGTTGTCCAATTACAGTGTAATTTGTTCTGTTTAACTACACAAGAAGTTTTATGTACTCGTATATATTGTACAAGATTTTATTATGTTATATTGACTGCCTTGTTGGTCGGGTGGCTACAGGTGCGATTGCTGATCATGATTCTGTGTTCAAATCCCGGGTCGGGTACTTTATCGGGTTTTTCTAACATAGATTTTCCAGTAAACATTTCTAGTAGTGGCTAAGAGAAATGGATGTATGCCCAGAGTATCGCAATAGACTCACCACCTATTCCATAGTAGGCCGTAAACGTAACTGGTGTAACATGGGAGTGTACTACACACCTCTGCCTGCCTCTTCGGAGACTACGGGCGTGATGTTAACCCTAACCCTTCTCGTTCTCAGAGAATACTCGTGTTAAGAAATGAACTGGTAAAAGGTCAACATGATGATGATGACGTTGATGATGATATTGTGTTAAGACTCTCGCTTTATTGTTTAGGTATAGGCTGAATGATTCGGTCTATAGTAATAATAACTATCTATGAAAATAGTGCGTTATGACCTTTGCTTTTTAATTTTTGGTTTCCAATTAACACATACTAATACTAAGGTGCTACGAGCGGTTGTATACTAAGAAGTAAAGATATCAGTGTCGCGATATCGAAGCAGCCTAAGTCCAGCAGTGGACAGGAATGAATTAAGACAAAAAGTTAAGAAAAGGTTTATTAAAATGAGAACACCTGTAATATTTGTTTCAAAAATGTAATCACGTGATTATCATAACATAAATGAAATAAACTTTCCTATGTTCATAGTTATTAGAGCTTAGAACCGTATGAAGCCTCAACCATAATTATGAAAGTTTACAATAGCTAGGACATAGTTTTTTACATATACTCATTCACGAAAGCTCATACATATTAAAGTACTATTGTCTAGTAAGTACTATTTTGGATGTTATGAATATTATTGGATGTTTAGAAATTTGAAAAGCTTAAAACACGGAAATAACTCTGTTTTGTGTAAGAATACGGCGTTAAGTTAAAATAAATTAAGTTATTCTAAATAAAGTAGAATTGAAACGAAATAATAATTTTGAAAATAACCCTCCGTCATATGAAAATGATTTAAATATTAAACATAAAACAGTTTTCAATGAAAGAAATTATAATGATTATAAAAATTGCGACGACTACAAAAGGATGAATAGTCTGAATGCGAATTCAAACATTTCTCCTATAAATTAAATTTCATTTGAAAGTAGGCATCTGATGGAAAACATCTTGAATGGCGACGAATTTGTCAAAGGAATTGATTAATAAGAGGTGAGAATTTTTAGGGACAAATTTGCGTTTATTTTCGGATTTGACACTGACAAATTTTGCTGAATCTTTAAAAATAATAAAATTATCTCATTCCGAAAAGAGGGCCTGTTTGTGAATGGTTTCAAATGGATGTTATAATGCGGTGTTAAATATTTCCGAAGCTACTAAATTTAATAGCAAAATTAAAAAAAAAAACGTAACATCACGCTTGCGATCCTGGAAGAAGTAAGAAGAGGAGTGTAGTACATTCACGAGTTCACCAGTTATATTTTGATTATAAATTAATATTTATCAACTAATATTAAATTATTATTGTCTGTGTCGGGGCGGAGTAAGAATGCAATCACGGATCCCGTGCCGGAATACATGGTGTCGTAAGAGGCGACTGATCCCGGCGTTGGCAGATCGCGGACTGCCTAAACGCAGCTGCCCTGGCCACCTTTGAACAGCAGCGTAGGCGTTGCGAGAAGGTCCCCAACTCGCATGCCCAGTGTGAGGATTATGGGCATAATCCCTCATGGGACACTGTCCAGCAGTGAACTGGAACACACTGATGATGATTATTATTATTATTATTTAGTAACGTTACTAAATTTATATTGTAACAAATAACATTCAAGATCTCGCTTTGCAGATTATCGTGCAACCGATTGACCGACACACACATTCGTACACGAATATTTTATGAACTATTCCTTATTTCAAAATTGAACACATGTCACTCGTTATTAGACTATATTATTTTACACGCCTGTATTTCGAAGGAGTAGGCTGAAGAGTGTATTCCACTTTGCACCAATTATGTTACTTGTCTAATGAGATTATTTTGTTTAGAACATCTCTTATATAAATAGATCACATGTCAAAAGGTAACTTTTTCACAAAGTCCTAACTTAATGGGCGACTAATGTGAATGATAAAATTAACGAGATTTTTAAAAGTAGTGTCTCCAACGTAGACAGAACTAGTCATTTGGTCTTGAATATGGTGTATAACATACACTTTGATGGTGTATAACGTTGTGTTTACAATAATAACTTCAAATAGAATTAACGGATCAACATCATATCAAGGTTCCTATTTATACTTCCTAGTATCAACCAAAAAACGACTGCGGACCGGTCTTCTTCTTCTTCTTTACA
>DWDV01001470.1:0-13191 GCA_018245615.1 Mimoniades ocyalus | reverse complement strand
CAGATTCAGGCACTTTTGTTTTGTGTTTCTTCATTATTAACTGCTAACTTGTAGTCAGCTTCGATCGAGCGGCTCGCTTATCACTCTCAACAACGCCCGTAATATGAGGTCTGTGGCGCCACAAGCTGTCACGACTGACATTTGAGCAATTACGTAGAGATTTATGTGACCGTTTAATGTATTTGATGTTCATTTATAATTAATAATAATACATACTTAGACATGACCGCCTCGTTGGTCGTGTTGGTTGCAAGTGCGACTGCCGATCGGCAGGTCCTGGGTTCAAATCCGGGGTCGGGCAATACCAAATTTTTCTAATTTAGATTTTCTGGTAGTAGTCTGGAAATGTGCCCGATGTATGGCAATAGGCTCACCACCTATTCCATAGTGGGACTTAAACGTAAGTGGTGTACCTAACGTGGGAGTGTTCTACATTCCTCTGCCTACCTCTTCGGGGATTACTGGCGTGATGTTACATACTTGACGTACATATATAGACGTTTAACTTTACAGATGAATCATGGGAGTGCACTACGCTCATCTGCCTACCCCTTTGAGGCGATGCAGACGTGGTGTTATGGGTGTATTAATCATAATTTTGTCAATTATTGTCTATTAAATAACTATTTATATATTAAACTTTTAACTACTTATATAAAAAAATTGTGTCTATTAAAAGAAACTACAGATTAGGTTCACTATAATTTACTACATATTTTCCTTTGAACAGGGTTTCGCGTAAAAGCTATGTTCTCTCAGAACCGGGGCCGGCTTACCGTGTAACATGCGACAGTGCTTTGCCACGCCGTTGGATTACGTCTGTAACATATTTTCGCATTACCGATTTCGATGTTTTGTCGCCGACGAAACTCCGGTTATTTCTCTTAAAACAACGTGAATATGTAAAGGTTTATATCGAAATATGAATTTTCTTGATACATTTTTGATATTTACATACGTATATACTTACCTATGTCTAAACGCTATTTAGTGATGAATCCTTAGAAGCAGGACAGTTAATGATAGAGATATTTATCACTCTGTGCTCTCTGCCTACCCCATAACATGACATGACATGATAAAGTAATAACACTATAACTTTTTTCTAAAACTTCTGGTAGCAGTTTCCTCATGCTTGTCATACTTTCAATGTGACTCTATTCTAATCTTCATCAACATCATCGTATCTCAGCCCACTGCTGGACATAGGCCTCGCCCAAAAAACGCCATCGCGCCCTGTCCTCGGCTCGCTGTATCCAGTCTGCGGCCTTTCACAGATCGTCGTCCCACAGAGCCGTGGGGCGTCCTACACTACGTTTGCCGAGCCGCGGTCTCCACTCCAGAACTCACCTACTCCACCTTTCATCTGTCCTTCGGCAAATATGCCCAGCTTATCACTTTAGAGAGTTAATCCGTTCCGCTAGGTCGATGACTCCTGTTCTCTCCCGGATAGTATCATTTTAGATCCTATCCTTCAGAAAGACTCCAAACATATCTATAAGAAAATGTTTATGAGAAAAGTATAATAGTTGTAAGAAAATGTTTATTTATTTATTTATACTTTATTGATGTTAACAAAGGGTGGACTTTACGCCAATTTTCATTTTCTACCAGACAACCCAGGTGATGTTCAACAGTTGGGGTAGGCATCTAATTATTTTAATTTGAAAAAAAAACAATTCAATTATCGAAAATGTTCAATTTGTAAAGTTGGCAGCCCTGCTCCTCTGTCCATATGCAGTGCAGGGTGGCGTTGGCACAGTGCAGCGTGTCACAGCGGCACGGGATGGGAATCGTTTCCGGTCTATTCTATTCATTACTTAGTCATCCACTCGATGTGTTAAAATACTTCGGAATACAATCCATGGGATTTATTTTACGCATTTTAATTAGATGTTAGAAGATGTTGGATAGTAGGATATGTATTTATTTCATTGGTTTAATGATTTTAGATCACGTGGGATATCGATAACGTATTAGTTCTTGAGTTTTAAACGATAATAAATAATTATAGCAATCACAAATACAAAGTGTTGAGTTTTTCTAACTTGATATTTATAGTGTAAGACGGAGTCTCGATTTTTGCCCGGTATGTGGCAGTTGAATCACTTGACATACAACATCACTAGTGAATCGTGGGAGTCTACTACACTCTTCTGCCCGCCTTTTCGGAGAAATACCGGCGTGATGTTAAGATAATAATGAATAAGCTACATATCAATTATAAAGAAGTTTATGTACTATTTAAGAAGTGCATATAAGTTACAATGGATAATACATTGGCATAAACATGTTATTATTTGTTTAGAATGTTTATCGCCTTACTTTACCTTTCAGTACCTTTTTATAACCACTCGTACTAATTTCTCTCTATACGCCTCCATGTATTTCCTGTTCTCTTCGCAGCGAATGAGGTCGGAAAGAAATGAAGGACACCCAGCAGCGTGCGTTCTTAACACATCAATATTTAAATATTACGCTATTATTTTTATTGTTTTATTCTGGAAAATAAATCTCCATTGTTATTGGAGTGGCATCTATATTTGTGCCCGTAATCCACTTGCTTGGTTACGATGTAGTTTACTTGGTATGGTCGTGGGCAGCCATTCCTATACCCATAGTGATACCCATAGTAAGCAATCCTTAACATTATATCTCCGCCTGTAATTGATTTTCAGTGGAATTTAAAATCAATTTTCTTCGTATAATCAGTAATGACGCATTAGTAACTCACCTTAGGCCCAAATTCAGCTCCGTGACCGAGACCACCTATGATACCGCCAAAATACGTACAATTACATAATAAATTACTGTATCTGTGGAATTACTCTATCTGCATTCCTCTGCCTACCTCTTCGGGGATTACAGGCGTGATGTTACTTTTTTTTTATCTATGGAATGTTTACTAAATACTTTTATTGCGATATCGTCACGCCAGGTCTTTAACAGGGGAGGCACCGAGCACCGAGTGCGAAACATTTCTATACTTTCAAAATCGACTTGCTTTTTCTGCATTATTCACGCTATTGTTCACATACGCACGCGGGTAAACAAACGAAATATATAGAAAATTATGTACATGGCTAAATGTGAAAGCCCCAAAATTCGTTATAGAATTTCCAAATGTATAAGTTACTGAAGCAAGTTGAAGATTCTTGGAGCGCGCTCGAGTCAACACTCGTGCTAATTCCTTTTCCGAAGCGCCAAGAGCTCGCCTTATTCCCCCTACCGCAGTTCTCTAACGAACGAGGTCAGCGCAAACAAAATAAAACTAGGGTACCTACAGTAGTATTGTAGGTAGTGTTTATTTAGACTGTTTCGAGATTTCATCCTCGCACAGACTTGTTTAAGGCCAAATATTCTTGTAGTTTATGCTAGAAAATATTAATTTATCTTTTATCTCTTCACCATTGTCCTCGCTAATATAAAAATAGTTTTTTTTTTCTATTTAAGTAATTTGCTGTCGTTACCCTATAATAAGGATGTGTTTTGCACATTGGTACGACCATATCTTTCTGAGACCTATCCAAAGAACCCCGACATTAGTTCCCGATCCGAAAGATATATAAATGATTAATACAGTATACGAATTAGTACTTTCAGAATGAGAAAAGTCAAGGCCATAGTTTGCCACGCTGACCATGCACGCTTTGGCAGACATCAGTCGTTTTAGAGAACATTATTGGGATATCTGTGGTGTGTGTAACGTTACCTCGAGATAGTTTTCTTCAGCGTTCAGCAAGTGATGTTGAACCAAAGCAAGTAGGTATTAATTTTCAATTGACTGCGAAAGCTATTACGGGATCATTGATGTTTTATACGTATCAAGATGTGTGATTAGCCTCTATTGATTTTCCTGCTCAACGTCCCCCGTGTCACAATATGGCGACTGGTGACTACAATATCGATGGTAATCCGTCTATGTCGCGTCTGCCCTTTGCGGTTTTAGCAAGCGGCTAAATGTACGGATGGTGGAGACGCACACATGTGTTTGTATGTCTATGTATCAATACAAACAGTGACACACGAATGTATGTAATGTATGTAATGTATGGTATGTAATAACCAAAGTCGGGAATTCCAATTTAATTTAATAGCGTCAACTTCTGAACATAAGAAGGTTATTTTGCACATTAGTAAATTAATTAATTAATTGTGTACTTATGTAACTTATTTATTCTATTTGTTCTTTATTGTTAACGTTTAGGGTGGACATATACTTAATGGTATTTTCTGCCAGAAAGACTAATTTTTGAAGACCATGTCCATAAGTATTGTTAGTGTATCGAAATCATTATACACATAAACGAATTATTAAGTGATATTTAAAGAATGCATTACTTGGTGTAACAATATCATTATAGATGTTAACCATTTTCTTATTTTCAAAGACTATACGCATTACTTAATATGGCAATATCATTATAGATATTAACTAATTTATTTAGTATTTTTTTAAAGACTATGTCCATGACTTATAAAAAAAAATTTATACTTTAAAAAAATATTTAGTAATATTTAAATACTGTATGTCCATTATTTACCAATAAAACATTCACAAAGCAACGGATTCTCATTCAAAACTGATCACTAACAGAAACTAATAAATTAAAAGTGACAATAAATATGTTAATGTATTCCAAAACCGTTTGTCATTAACATTATTAACCGTGTATTCATCGAAGCCTGCCACTCGGTACCGGTTAAGGTACAAAGATTAACTATAATATGTAAGGATTTGAAAATATAAGGATATTCATAAAAAATGTTACAACAAGCCCCAGTCTCCCCTACAGCGGAATATACGAGTAGGCCTCCTCCAAAGAAGGCCATCGCGCCGTCTTATTTTGTTGTAATTACAACAAAATACCGCAGAAGGTGCGTGCATACGCTGTAATATGTCTTCGCGGTCATTATCTGTGCAAAAATATGTGTTGCTATACCGAGATATATCATGCTAGCTCCGTTCACATATTTTAATAATGTAAGAAAGTGATATATGTTACAGCTACATGTGCGGTTAACTGAGCATTACTATAGAAAATATATTGTAATATAGCATCGTAGGCCTCATGACATAATTGGTGGAACGTGGTTTTACTTCACTACACTGCCAACCCCTTCGGATAAAAGAGGCGTGATGTTATGTTATGTGCCGTACTACAATATAGATTATGACTCCGTCTATCACGAACTTTATACTCAATGTGAACTCAAGTAGCGGCTTAAAAGTTCAGTAAATTAATGAGAAAATAATATATGAATGTATTCTGATGGCGTCAACGGAAATGTACACTTGTACGAGCGGTTCCGGCGGGATATTGACTTTGTCGACTAACATTCACACACCAAGTAATAGGTATTTTTGGAGTCAAAAAATATTTTATACACTTATTATTTTATTACTTACCTTTACAAGAGATCCAAGGTGATTCTAAGGGTTGGAAAATATTAATCTCAAGGTTAGCAACATTTATTTACGTCAATATGAGTACTTGGCTTGGAACTAAAACTTATTTTCAGGGTTGAATATACAGTTTAGAGCTATCTCGACAATTGGTTTCGACTAAATGTTCACTCAAAAAAATACTAAACATATTTATACTCTAAAGAAGACTAAATATTTACTTTAAAGCAGACTAAATATTTACTAGTCTGGAATATGAAATTGGCCAGTGTGGTAGACAATGGCTTTAACCATTACATAATGAGAGGAGATCCGTATACAACAGAGCAAAGGTAAAAGTAAATATTTAAATAAAAATTCCATCCATTCTGATATTCATATTATTACCAGTCCCGAAATGTAAATGTACAGTGGACCATGCATAAATAAATATCCAAAAGCTAATGAAAATTGTATAATCGGCGGCGGCGGTTCGAATTTTATATATCGTTAATATATGGGACCGTATATAGAATAAATTTTGTCAGCTTCCGGGAAATGCCGTCTACAAGCTACTGGGGGCATGAGATGGCTCTGCACTGCTAACTTCCATCTGTCTGAATAGAGAATGGGGATTTTGATTAATATTTTATTTAGAACGTAATTCTTTCCTAATCGTTAATGATACGACATCAATTCAAAAATAACTATTTTGATTTACTTTGTTCTACTCGTATCTATGTATTCTGCCTGCAAATATTGTCAGATGAAAACTTGTCGTTATTATACTTTTCAATTATTTTGAATTTAGAACACCGTTGATAATTTTGAAATTAGAACACTGTTGATTTTTTTTTAAATTCGAACACTTGATTATTTTGAAAGTAGAATATTGTCTAAAGGTCAATTTAAATACCTACTTGACGTATCAATTACACTAGGATGAAATAAAATCTATTTGAAAATATCACTAAATTTATTTATAACACAGTTTATGGTTAGATTTAGCTACGAGTATACCTGCAATTCACTCTATTCAGTCTATTCTAACAGTACAAAAATATTAAGTACAATGAATTATGTATCTATTTAATACATAAGTGAAGAATCAGTTTTTGTATGAAAGTATATATTTACATATAAATACGGCCTTTATTAATGTCTGTATTCAGACCGCGCCTTTTACAGATTGAGCTCGTCTTGATTCCTTTATATTCAATTAATCGTTCATGTTTTCCTATTCAGCAAAATGTTCCCAACATGCTATTCATGATCTATATTGATTTGTTGCGTAAAAAGGTACCAACAAAGTTTTCAATGTCTTCGTCTACATGTATAGAATATAATATAAAGTTTCTTTACGTAAAAAACAACAGTCGTAGAAAAGAGCTTACAAAATGATTATAATGACTATTATATCATCTCGCCCCGTCTTTTGCGAGGTAGACAGGAAACTTAAGTGAACAAAGTGCCATGTATTATTACATGTGCAAAATACTATGTTACGTAAAAAACGAAAAACGGTAACTAAATAACTTGACTCGTGTAATTGAAGCGTTCTGAGGTATTATACCGTGAGAAGGACTGAATATTACACAAGCCATGGAATTCGTGATAAGCCGGACACTGGTATTAATTAAGCATTATAAAGATCTTGTCATTCTTGATAAGATTATTGTTGTTTGCTAATAAGTCTTATTCTCGAAAGATACGTAATATTTATAAACTTTTTTTATAACTATAACAAGAAAAGAAATTCCGTTAAGAATATAATGCCAAAAATATACTATATAAACGATCGCACAGATGTTTTTTGTCATCTGTTAGGTTTAGTATATGGCGGGTGACATCGCAAGCGATTAAATAAAATTTTAGCAATATTACTTTTTATAGCAAAAAAGTGCCTACGACAATCAAGCAGACGGTCTTTTTGATAAAAATTGGTCTCCGCCATTTATACAAATTTACACATTTTATTTACTACAGCGTACAGAAATCTCCGTAACGCTGCAAGCTCAAGTACAAAATCGTGATCCAACATCTTCAAAGCTCAACGCACAAAGGTAACTCGGCGAGTGCATGCGGTAACGTACAATGACGGGAGTCGGCTGTTTAATGCATTAACGCGTTGTAACTGTGGACTGAAACATCTCCAAGGACTCGTTTGTAACTTGAAAGCCTCTCTTTTCGAAATCGCTGCTCGAATCTTGACAAGCAACGGTTGTTCGCACCAGTCAATGTTTGTTCTTAAGCGATTGATGAAAGCGTTTCGTTAAACCATATATCATGTTTCTTTACGTTCCTAAGACGTTTGAAAAGGATATAATATTCTATAATTTAAATGCTAGTAATTAGCCTTTATTAATAACGTTGCTAGTTTATATACTTTTTTTGTGATAAAATCTATTTTTACTTTAATATACATATATACCACAAGTATATTGAAGATACGTTTGTAATCTGTTCATGTTGTGTTACAACAAGCCAATGTATTAATATCTAAAACATTTATTAGCAAAGTATATCAATAATACTTACCTTACCTTAGAACCAGAAGCGTTTATAGACCTAACTTTGAAAGACCGAGCTAAAATACTCGGCTTGAAGAGCTCGAGTTGCAAAAGTACAAGAAGTACTAGTCGATCGCTTGACGCCCTCTGCCGCGAGCCTAAACAACGCCAAGAATGCACTTGTGGGTTGAAATCCCCGTCTGTTAAAACCGACCACTCGGATGTGAGCAAGTGACTTTGAAAAGATTAGTTGAATATGTTATAATAGAGATTATGACAGCTCTAGCACAAGAGACAGTACAATATGCTATCAAAAATGTTACATGAAAATGTAAAGTGCATTGGTTATCCAAAGTTTAAGTCGCAATAATATTGCGCACATCATTCTGCTGATTTATTTGTCTGTAAAATAATTACCAATCTAATATGCAAAAAAACTTATCTTAAACAAAAATAAATTATAATATTTGCCAAGTTGCATATTTCCGTGTTGTACGTGACAATTAAAATTTTGTATTTTATTACGTGAATATACGGTTTAGTATCCATTAATAGTTACTTATAAATATTGCATAGCATATTGAACAACATTTAATACAAGTGTAAATATGTTTTTTAATTATATTTTTTGTATTAGTTTCGTACCAATAATATTAATGTAGTACTTGTTAGTTTCATAGATATGTAACGCAACATTATTGCCTATAATACCCGAAGAAGCAAGCAGAGGAATGTAGTACAACCCCATGATTCACCAATTACGTTTACAACTGTGGAATACATGGCACGGCTATTGTCATACACGGGGTACATTTCCAGACTCCTAGTCGCAACTAGAAAATCTAATCTAAATTATAAAAATCCAGTAGTGCTCTACCCGGGATTTGAAACCAGGATCTCCCGACCGGCAGTCGCGCTTGCAACCAACACGATCAACGAGGTAGTTTCATGTCATACATTTAAACCCTTGGTAGCTCCACAGACCATTATATTTTATTTTACTCTATTCGAGCAGTACGCCCCGCCGTAAGGAGAGTTGATTAAAAATTCTGTAAGATAAGAATCGCGAGTCAGCGCCCTCACATCGCAGGGCGTATAAAGGACAAGGAGTCTTGAAGTTATTGAAGCTACTGAAGCCCCTTGACACTCACCGTCCTAGTTCGTTTCATATGCTGCGTCGTCTTAGCTACGATTAATTTTGAATCGCACTGCTCAGGTTCGCACGTGCGACGCGTCTTCACGGATACTTCAGTACGAGCAATTTGGTTTGTAATGCAGTGTGTAGACGAGAAATTTTACAACTAATTATACGTTGAGTTTATTTTATTTTTTAATATACTTCTAGTGACTTAGTAAAATAGTAAATTATTTAAAGAGTAAAGTTTTGCATAACTGTATGTTTCACTGCCTCCCTGGTCTAGAGCTTGCCAGTAAAAGTATTAGTGCGTTATTCTTACTAACGACGACGAATCTCTGCCTACTGCTTCGGAGAAATACAAACGTGATGTTTCATATTACAAATATCAGGAAGTAACAAGAGATTTAGTGCGTATAATAAAGTAGCAATACGCTCACCACCTATTCCACTGTGGGACGTAAACGTAACTGGTGAAACGTGGGAGTGTTCTACATTCCTCTGCCTACCTCTTCGGGGATGACAGGCGTGATGTTACGTACATAAAAAAAGTTATAAACAAGGTCCTGTGTAATTGTTCAAATATTAGTTTAATATCATTATATTTAACATTGCTAACAGCATATTCCTCGCCACAATAACGAAGGCATAATGAAACATTTCGGTGTTCTACTTATGCCGTATATTTTATAAACCCAGTCTGGATAGGATGGAATGTTTAACATAAATGTAAAGTAAACTGAGGTAGGAAAATGTTGGTCTGAATTCCCTGAACGCCCGGCTTATCTCGTCTCTTGTAACCGTATAACATCTGAACGGCATACTTAGGCGAAACTCGCCGAGTCTTCGTTGAGCAAATATGCCAATAATGAAATTTTGTCTACGTGTTTGTACCTACTCGTACATCTTGTTACGGGAATGGGGGAACTCGCATTGACGCAATGTCGACGTATTTTATTGTTATCCGTTATTTTGTTACACTAATAATTTATTGAAATGTTTATTTGCATAAGAAAAATTACGATAAGATTTGAATTGGCGTAACAGCAGACACGTCGATGACCAGCTGAGGAGCTTCGTACTCGTATATGTTCTTTTATGAGTATGACAATTGATGTTCACTTTTATTTATTGACGGGCTTGGTGAATGGCTTAGGTGAATTAGTGATTAGTGAATGTCACTTCTGAGCCGTAGGTAAGTTCGATTCGCACAAGAGAAATGTTTGTGTATATTTTGAATAGTACTCTCTAGATATTTCAATAAATATATTTGGAAAAATTGGACCGCATCAGAAATTGCGGTATTCACGCACTAACTCGATGCCCGAGTCAGTATAAAAATATTGTTGAGATTAAAAGCGGGATAAAACTTGTGCGTAGCGGCCGCGTAGTTTATTACAGTGAATTTTTTTGCAGCATCTTTCATTCTATTTAATTTGGTTTCTAAGCAAAGAAGGTTTCTTTTATTGAATCTGTACGCAATTGTCTACATACATTTCGTTCGTTGCTTTATGACTTTCGTATAATGACGTTGTTCAAATACTTTTGTCCTGTTAAATGCTTAAAATTTTTTTGCTCTCGCAAGACATTCAATTATAATTGAATATAAAGAAAAATTAATCTTTATTCATGAGATCGTTTGCGCGGCATCCTTAATAACTCCCATAAAACGTTTATGGTGCTTTTTTACGTGGATTTAAAAGCATTTCTCGGTGGTTGTTCTCTTGTATTCTCAACTTTAAAACTATTTCATCATTGGAATAAAAACGTTATCATTCAAAATAATTAATATGTGTGACTCTGTTTGTTTTAAGTGCCACTAAGTGCCATTGTTTTTAGTGATACTTGAAACTCACAGGCAGCCGTCAAAAGTGGCCGCTGCTGTTCAGAGATGTGTAACCGATGGGGTAAAGGATTATAGGAATAGGATGGTAAGTGAGAATCCATAAGTCTAAGAATGCATGCAGGCACGTTGCAGCACTGAAATGTATTCAGGAGTAACGTTGTCTGTGTAAATTCAAAAACGGCGGAGGCTTTCACGTCCTTAAAGTCGGATAACGGCTCGGGAGAGTCCTCGCGCGCAGGTGACTGACATGCAAGCGATGCAGTAGTAAATTTCAATGTCTTTGACTGCATCTGAATTTTTCATCACTTGGCGCTGCATTTGTTTTCTTTCCCCCGTGTAAACATGCCTTCAGCGAAGCTTCTCAAGCTGTTTAATTATTTACTCAGCGCCACCTACTAAGCTGAAAGCGCGTTGATCACCTTATCTTCTTCGAGCAAGAGGCCTAAGTGAAGCCGCACTCAAAATACCTATTATGGTAATTTATGCAAGCCATCAATTGCCACCTTAAACTTCACTATAAATAAACAAATGAACATGAAGACACAAAAAAAAATTAGAAAGTTCTGCAGCAATATTACGTATTGTGTACAGAGGCGTGAAACTGACCAAAATTTTCCGCTCAAGTTGTATTGAGATAAATATGTAGTATTGTATCGATCGGGTTGTATGTGTCTATTAGTTTTGTAGTACTATATTCTTTTTTTTGTTATATAGTCTTACTGCTTCCTCTACTCTGTATAAAGTAAACAACACTTCGACTAATCGCCCGATCAGTCAGCAAACTAATCCTTTATGTAAAGCAAACTCAGCTGTACTCGTAATTAAGTACGTGACTCGATAAGTTTCAGTTGATTGAGCAAACTATTACAATTACTAATTACTTAATACCATTTTTGTCGTTGTTGCCTTAGTATAAATTAAAAGCAAACATGTTTAATAAATATTTTATACCTGTATATGTGAATTTATGCCTGATCGGGCAACATCTATGCGGAATATTAGTCGATCGTGATATTGTCTATTGCTTCCGCAAAGCACTACATCTTCCACTGCTCATTTGTTGTTTGAATTGTCGAAATGCGTCGTTGGTCGCAAATGCGACTGCCGATCGGAATTTTCTGGGTTCAATTCGCGGATCGAGCACTACTAAATTTTTCTAAATTAGATTTTCTAGTTGTGGCTCGGAGTGTGGATATGTGCCCTGTGTATGGCAATAGGCTCACCACCTATTCCATAGTGCGACATAAACGTAACTGGTGAAACGTGGGAGTGAACTGCACACCTCTGCCTACCTTTTCGAGAATTACAGGCATGACGTTACGTGTTACATGTACCAAATTTGTATAAGTTTTAAAATTATCGATTAAATATTAAATACACATACATATAGGTATCTGTACGTGAGTGGGTTACGTGTATATACATGTGTATAATATGTATTCCACCTATGGTATACGTTACTGAATACTAATCGGCTTAATTCATGTATCTTTTCGAGATTAATGCTTTAGGTATATACATATAACACGTAACATCACGCCTGTATTTTCCGAAGAAACAGGCAGAGGAGTGTAGTACTCACCCACGATTCATCAGTTATGTTGACGTCACACTATGGAATAGTGGGTGAGCACATTGCCATACACCGGACACAAATGCAAACGCCGAGCCACTAAAAGTTTAAATAAAAAATTCTAAATTTAAAAAATCCAGCAGTACCCCCACTTGAAATTAGGACTTCTCGATCAGCAGTCGCACTTGCAACCATTCGAACGAGACTTTTCTTTCTATTTTTTAGAAATGTAATAGTTTCAACATTTGTTCATTACTTCGCTTCCCTAGAAAGTGCGTATTTATTCTTTCCTTTAACAATCCTAAAAAAAAATTAAACAAAAAACAAAAATACATTTCTACTGGGTTCACAATTCAAATGATCTGTTTATCAGTGTCACTGAACCACTGGCGCGAGCTCCAGATGCTTGTGACTGGTGATACGCACAGCAGTCGCTTTACGAGCGTTTGACGGATCATTCAACTGAACGTGGTTTTGAAACATCTCACTCCGCGAACAGTGCTACTGCATTTTGAACGAATGAACGAGTGAATGAACTGTGCGGTTCATGTTACATTTCGTTAAAATTTCCAACGAGAATTCGTGCATCAATAACTATGTTTATTTTTGGAATTTATCATAATTAATTTTGATGTATAAAAATTTTCGAACCCTCGCAATCTCGTAAGGATTCAGATTATCTTATCAATACAACTTTACTAATGTGTGTTGAAGAAGTATGTCTGATTTATAAGGATATTT
>DWDV01001469.1:0-13192 GCA_018245615.1 Mimoniades ocyalus | reverse complement strand
AAGCGGTGGTAGTTTCATCTTGACGTACAAAAAGTGTTGTAATGAACCAATTTTGAATAAATGATATTTGAATTTAACATATAAATTAAATCTTATGGCAGTCATTTGCTATGACTTGCTTAGCAAATACTGTTGTGTTACAAAAATGTAGGAAGTTCAAATGAAATAATACCTACTAGTTTTTTCTAACATCATTTCTGAAATCTCCGAAGTGGCAGACAGGGCAGTGTACTTCATTTCTATGTTTACATCCTGCAATGGAACGGGAGTTGAGCCCATTGCTATCCTCGGCACAAATCCATACTCCGAGTTATTACTAAGAATAGATCTGTTCGAACCCCACCAGGAGATAAAATCTGGGACTTCTCCATCATCAGTAGCACTGGAACCACGCGGCCAACTAGGCAGCCAGTCAAACCGAACAATGATCAGTTATTCTAATTTTATTTATAGATATTTAGAGGGTGTGTAGTTTGAAAAAAATTTTGATTAATAATGAATATCCTATTCACCATATGTCGATTTTAAGATAGGGCATTATATAACTTATACATTAAAGAGAACGACTACCATTGCTTTATTTTATGCATATACATACGTATGATAAGCAAATGTTAATGTTCTTCATTGCAGATTCGAATAGGTATCACTACACACTCAATAGCAGATCAGAAGACTAAGATAGATAAGTTAGAGAGTGACTTGCGGAAAGCTGAGGTAAATACATGACATATAAACTTTTTTATATTCGTTTTATCGTACCCCATTTGAACTTTGAAGTCCGTAAATGTAATTTATCACAGACAGATTTAGAACAATTGTATATCTGTATTATTTAAATATTTTATCTGTTTCATTTATGGCTGCATGCATAAAAATTTTATAATATATCTGTTTGAAATGTACTGAATGTTTACAGGACAAGTTGAAAAGCATCATGCGGCTGGAGGTTCAGACGAAGAACGAGGCAGACAAGAAGTTGGCTGAGGCGAAGGCCTCCTCGAACAATATGCGCCCCCAGGATCCAAAGTTTCCCTTCCGGGAAATGTACTATAGTCTACCGGAAGCTCCGGAGCCTCTGCAGCAACACCTGGACGACCTGCAGACCAAGCTCGAATGCATCGGCGATAGCGGAGAAGCGGTCAGTGATACCATGAGTACCTCAGTTGTATTTTACATATGTCAATCTCCGCTGTGAGCGCGGGAGCTCTCGAAGAAGGGCCTCGGATAGGTCAGAAACTAGTCTAGACAAACCCCACTAAACATACGTGACTGAAGCCGCTACATAATAATTAATGATGTCTATATGCAAACACTGATCACAATTGTGAAAGATGATTGTAAAAAAAAGGCTTACAGTTGAATGCGAACAAGACAAAACTTTTATTGTTCGAAAGAGCTGCAGTGCAGTGCTGGAGCAAGTGGATGATAATGTATATGTTGGATGTGATCTCTATATCACAACCAACGTATCGCGGGTTCTTTCATTAATTTCCTTTTCAATTAGTTAAACATATATACTCGTTTCGTATATAATCTGTAATTATAGTGAACAAACCGTGCATCAGGGAGACGGGCCGCTCCGTGCTGAATGGTCCCGGGCACCTCCAGCAAAGTGCAGAATGGGTTCGCGGTTCCGAAGGACATAAGTCCCCTACTCGAAGATCCTCAATGAATACCCAGCTAGGGGCGAGCCGCGGGCGGGAGACGCGGGGCCCACATCATAGGCGATGGTTTAAATCTTCCGGAAGATAACAAACAATAAATGAATTACTCATTATGAACAACTTGGCGTTTTACAGGATCTGCACACATATGAACAGAACAAGGAAAAAATTAGAAAGTTATCCGAAGACGAGGTCTCGTATAACACCCAGAAGAGTGGCTTGGAGGAACGAATGCAAGAAATTAAGTGAGTGATCATTGTTATTGGAAAACATATTTCTCATCGACTTACCAGATTCCCGATGTGAACTAGGAAAATAATTAAATATCAGTTTTGTTGGGTAATTTAGAATTGCACTGCCTAGTTTAACTGCCTAGTCGGTCCAGTGGCTCGAGATCTGCTGCTTATCGAAAAATCCTGGGTTCAAAGCCTGGGTCGGGTGTTATTGGAATTTCCTAACTAGAATTTCTAGTTAAAATTTTTACCAGCTTATCGGAGTCTTAATTTGTGCCTGGTGTATGGCAATAGTCGCCTCCTATTACGTGGATGTGTTGTACAGTCCTCTGCCTACTTCTTCCGGAGATACAGGCGTGATGTTACGTTATTCTACTCATGTAGTATAGAAGAGGGTCTTAAGTCCAGGTACAAGAACACTATATGCTATAAATATACTGGTATTACATCAAAACGTAATTTGAAATTACAATACAATACAGCCGCCGGACTGTGTTTTGTGTATATGTCACGCCTAAGAACTTTTGTGCAAAGGTGTTTTCAGCTCGCGCACTTATAATTTTATTGTAATTAAACAATCTTCAATCTTTTAGTGATGCCTCACTTCTAACTTTCATACAATAAAGTAAGAATATTGTAAGATGGTGCACGATAGTTTTGGCTGTTATTCGTCATGTTCAATTCTTAAAATTAATAAGTGTGGTAATTTACAGCATCGATATACTGGGCGCGGTGCAGTGCTCGGACTGCTCGTATGAGGCATGCCGTGTACGCTCAGCCCACGACGATAATGGGATGTCGCGATTGAAGGGGGCGGGTTGAAGACCTTCCCTTATATATCTATAAAATTATATTGCTTATGTTAATAGAAACCGTGTGCGCTTTTCGATGGTTACAGATCACAGTGGTTGCCGGATATACAGAGGATGTGCGCCGAGGTAGACCGGCGCTTCACGCGCATGTTCGCCGACATCGGCTACGAGGGCGCCGTGCGGCTGCGCCAGGGCTCCTCCGAGGTGCGCTCGCGTTCAATACGTGTATTTCTACTACATTTTTATTTAATAAATTATTATATCATCACGCCACATCTCTTACGGGGCAAGCGGGAGGCACCGGGTGCCGAATGGTTCCATCCGTACGGATCTGCCGAGCGTCGTATAATATCTAACCGAGTAGGACAGATATTCAACCTCGTGTCCGTGCGCAGGAGGACTTCGAGAACTACGGGCTAGTGATCCTGGTGCAGTTCCGGCGCGGGCTGCCGCTGGCCGCGCTCACGGCGCACACGCAGTCGGGCGGCGAGCGCGCCGTCTCCATCGCGCTGTTCCTGCTGGCGCTGCAGCGCCTCGTGACCGCGCCCTTCCGGTACGCGCACGCGACCACGCACGCGCGCACGCACGCACGCGCGCACGCACGCGCGCACGCACGCATGCATGCATTGTACTTTTATAGTAGACCAGGTTAAACGCAGCAAAATGTTAATAATATCGGATTGGAGTAAATAGCGACGCTGACGTCGAGTGTGGATCTTAAGTGCTTAGTCATATCGTGTCTGGTTCAATTGTCATCTCAAAATCTCAAATGTTACCTACATATTATATATGCTTCTAAATACCTTGTGTAATTTTCGCCTAGTGAACGTGACGGTCTAATTTGTGAATTAAAAATCGTACCTTCCACATAAATATGTTCCGTGGCTATATCGCTATTATTATTTTTACAGTTGCGTGGACGAGATCAACCAGGGCATGGATCCGAATAATGAGAAAAAGGTGTTGGATTTACTGATCAGTGAGACTACAGAAACTAACCGGGGCCAGTACTTCCTGCTAACACCCACGGTATTGTTTATAACCTCAGCAATTTTTTTTACATCAACAACTAATAATTGCATTTTTACTTGCGATCCAGGAAATACATGAATAGTTTTATGGACACGTTCACAGTAGTCAAAATATTAACCGATCGGCGTGTGAATCTTTGCAGAAGCATTGTTTATACGTCGTTTGACATGTCACCTCATGTGCAACCCACTGTACTGTTTGCAGTGGGCTCATAATGTCTACTTACTCGTTCACGAGTGGCCAGTGTGTTGCCAGCATATTATATTATACTTATTGCATGTGGAATTAAAGCTGCAAAATGTTTTGAACATGTCACCACACGTTAAGAGTGTATTGAAATTATAATATGTATAAAAAATAATAAAGGCGAGGACAGGGCGCCGTTTGGGCAGGAATACGTCCAGCGGTGGACTATTTTAGGCTGATGGTGATGATGATGACGAAAGAATAATTAGTTTTTCTCTCTATTGTTTTCAGTTATTGCCAAATATGACGTACAATTCGAGTATAATGGTCCATACAATAATGAACGGGCCACATTTAATGAATTGGAACCAATGGAACATGGACTCGTTCATAGAAAAGGGAACGTCACGCAGGAAGTCAGCGCTGAAACGAAGAGAGGAGGCCTCGCCCGCGCCGCTGGCCAAGCGCCGCGCGCGCTAGCCGCGCCGCGCGCGCTGTCGCCGACGCCGACGAGTCTAAGAGCAGCACGTGCCACTAAAATATAGCAGTAAACATCAAATCAGTCCATACAAGACGTTACATTTACTCTCTATTAAAAATAAAGGCAGATTTCATATTGTAAGAGACGACATATTGAATTCGAGTTCAAACCTAGCTATTTTTGAAGGTTATTAAAATAAAACAAAATAAATATTTAGGAGGGCTGTTTTCTGTTGATGAAACGCTGCTTGGTCGTAAAGATTCTATATACTACATATTACATTTAAACGACCAGATCACACTTATTTTACTTAGACGTATAAATGTATGAATGATTTGATGTTGAAGTAAATTCATTCACGGGGAATTTACCGTTCATAAAACAACACAGTCTATGATTGATACGGATACGGCCGTATGAATGGGGATTCCCTCGAATTTCACTATGCGTACGCACTGACGTCTAGTGCCATTCATATCTTTACTCATCAAAAGTACATTTGTATGCTGTAAAAGATGTCGCTTGTTAAAAACAGTAAAATTTATTAATGAAACAGAAAACATTGATACAAACATAAACAGCAAATCTACTGTTACTAGAGTAGGATTGGTAACGCTGGCTGTATTTGATCTGTCCGGGTATGACCCTAGTTATTGTAATTAGTTGTGGTTATTATCTGAGATTTTTTATATAATGATGATATTATATTTGGACTATGTATAAATTATAATCCAATCCGTGACAATAAAAATATGTAACACGTTGGTCCAATAGTTTGATACGTTGATATAGTACAACACAACAAAAAGAACATAGTTCTGCCTCAAATTATACAGTTCTATCTTTGGTCGAGTGTCAGAGAGGTCTCGGGTTCGATTCCCGAGTCGAACACCATGGATTTATCTAACTTGAAATGTTTAGTAGTTGTTGAGAATTATTATAAAAATAATTTTGGATGCGCAAGTACAAAATAAAATTTAATAAATATTCTAGCAATATGATTTGCCAGTAATGACACAGTGCCGAGGCGTGGTCCTTTACTGTGGGTCTCATACACATACTCAGTCGCCCAAAGAGCTGTAAGATTAGAAATATTGAATAATTAATTTAATATGTGTTTGTAATTATAGTACGAAGTTTATTTTTCCATCACGTTACTTAAGTTGTTTATTCGTCTTGACGGTTTGTTACCAGATGTCCAAGTATTCCGTGCTAACGTGTGCTCTTATATTTTTGTATCTTTCTTTATAATAAAGAAATTGCTATTATTTCTAAACGTTTGTTAACTCTGTTGCAAAGTTTTGATATTTTTTATATATTTTTTGACGAGCAATGAAAGAATTTAAAAAATCTTAAAAAAAGAAGATAAATATTGGTGCCATTTTCAAACATTAATTATCAACAGTGATTCTGTTCTCTGAGAATAAATACTATTTCAAATATATTACGTTTAGGGTTGTCAATTTTCAGAATGTAAGGTTAAAAACGTTTATTACAACGAAAATATGACAACTGTATAAAATGAGTTCGAATACACATTTGGCATGAATAAAAAGATAAATAGATAAAGATTATTATATATTTCATCAGGTTATGATACAAATATCCGAAGTACAATAGTTACACGATAGTTGGAAACCCTATTTATAAAAACATGGTATTAACATTTGATATATTTGAAGCAATGATTATGTTGCTGTGTAAAAAATTAATTATATTGATTATCATAAAAAAAAAGGTTTCATCGTGCCCTCTGCCTACCCCGTAAGGGATCTGGCATGAAATTTGTATTTATGTACGATTTTATTGTATGTGTGATAAAGTAATATTATGTTTATGTAAAGTAATCTTATGTTTAACATCTATGTTAAATATTTGTTTTTGTTATTGGCGTTTTATTAAATTATCTTATGTACTGCAGGTTTCATTTTTCATGTCTTTATATTAACAGGGCTATATTTAATTATAATTATAGGAATACAAGAAAAGAACTGCCTAATTGAGAGTGTACAAAACCCCAGTGCTTCTTCGGGGATTACAGGTGTGATGTTACTTTTATTTTTATATACATATATTCGTATTTTGGAATTAAATGAGATGTAAATGACTCAAATATAGTAAATACAACTAAAGTTAAATTCAAGATTCATTTCATTATTATTTTAGCGATAATCACCAGAAAAAAAACTCTAAAAAGATAAACACATGTTTCGTAATGGATATAATCAATTATTGAAATAACTCAATATAATGGAATAATTCAATATAATTCAGTAACGTTAAAATATTGTGATGCGGATTAGTTTCATTGTGACTAGTTAACAGCAGATGTCACTAATTGTAAACGTTATATCTCGTCCGTAAATCCCGAGGGTAGGCAGAAAATTATATTAGACTCGCGTTTCACCATTTACGTTTACGTCACACTACTATGGAATAGGTGGTGAGCTCCAGGCTCCGAAGTACTGCAAGATCATCTAATTTAAAAAATCTAATAGTGCTCGACCCGGGATTTAAACGGGAACCTCCCGATCGGCAGTCGCAGTTGCAACTAACACGACCAAAGAGGCAGTCAAGGTAGATTAGGCGAGGGTAAATTTTTAAAAACTTTATAATTTTACAACGAATAAATTTTAATATTAGATTAAAAATGTACCGGCTTCACTGGCGTACGTTTTTCGGACCCATCTAAACACCCTGACTTGCCACCGATCGCAGCGAGGCTGCAGCCGCGACTGATTTATATCTAACCGTTCCACGCACGTTTAATATGCAACAATTTAGCCGTGCGCGTGTTCGCCGGGCGATGCATGCAGCAAGGCGGGGGGGCGGCGGGGGGGCGGCGCTCAGCCGGCCAGCTGCACGCCGCGCCCGGCCCACGGCTCGTCCAGCGTGACGTCACACTCGAGGTCGCGCAGCGCCGACTTGATGTCGAAGCCGAAGTCCCGGCCGAAGCGCTGGTACGCGTCGTTGAGGATGCCCTGCACGTTCAGCTCGTGGAATTTGTAGTTCCGCTCGCGGTACCGCGACACCATGTTGCGGATTGCCCAGCAACCGTTTTTCTGCACAAAAATATTAATCAAATTGTTTCCCACCGAACGGACTAATGATATATTATAAACCCTCTCAGTCCGTTGGGATAACTATAACTACTAAATTATTATTATATCATCACGATAGGTCCTTCGCGGAGCAACCGCAGACCGCCGAGTGCCGAATATCGCTGTCCTTACATATATGATTCAATCTCCTCGTACACGCCTGTTTCGGACATTTCTGACTTTTCCATCAATCAATATCTGACCTGGTCGGTCACGATAGGTCAGTCTCCGCCGGCATCTGGGTCATGAAAATTCCCATATACATTGCGCAAGTACAAAATATATCAATATCGAACCTGTACACTGGCGTTGGTGGGGTGCAGCTTGAGGCAGTGGACGACGGCCTCCGCGGCTCCGTTGTCCAGCATCTCCTTGCCGTGCGCGGGCTCCCGCAGCGCCAGCGCGGCCAAGCACTTCAGCGTCGCGGCCGCCGCCGCCACGTTGCCCTGGCGACGCGATACACATTACATAATAATAATACATCATCACCAACCCATTGATCTCGCCACTGTTCCGCACGTATCGTCTCCCAACGCGAAGTATTCAGGCCATACTCCGAACGCTGGCCAAGTGCGGGTTGGCAAAACGAATAATACGCGTAATACGTTGGGAATAATAATCGTGAACAAGAGATTGATTACCTAACATAAACTATCTGTTGAGTGACATGAAACTGGTAATACTCTGTGGGCCGCCATTAGAATAGAACAAAACAAAATAAAATAGACTAAAAAATATTTAATCCATAAGTAATACAAAGGTTACCTACTACCTTTGTATAAAAATGAATAAATCATTAATCTCACCGAATGCCGCGTGAGCAGTGACACCATGATGGACACAATCCCACTCTTGACCAGCTGCCTCTTGACATCGTCGTTGCCAGCCAACGCGGTTATTCTATGGACATGTAAAAAATTATATTACTTTCCCAACAATTTACTCTTTTACATTACACACGCATACAATTAATACCAAGAATTAATAGCTTAACGGATTAACATTCAGGTTCCTATTCTGGGCGTCCTGGGTTGAGGTTCTGGCGCACAAAAAAAATACGTTTTAAAATGCAACAACACTTGGTGCGACAGTGAATCAAATGGGGACACCTATACACCTTATACGTAAACGTAATATCACGTCCGTAATCCCTGAAGATGTAGACAGCGGAGTGCAGTACGCACCCAAACTCCTAAACAAACTAGTACTAGCTTCGGCAGTAGGTATGTACATAAACAAAAATTGATACATCTTAAGAGTTATCCATAATTTTTCCAGGGCGGCATATAAGCACCTTGGCCGTTCTCATTCTAAGAGCAGTACCGTTTCCAACATTACTACTATGAGAGGATTATTTATGATGACGATTAACTTAATCTTTAAACCAAAACATTTTACATAACGTTTGCAGCCGTAATATCAATCTATAAATTATAGCAAAATTAATTATAGCTACAACATTGACTTTACACTCTTTTTATTTGGCGGGGAGGCAACTAGGGCTCCCTTAAGGGGAGTCGTGGTTTCGTGACAACTCGGCACCCCCGTCGGATGTTTGCTGTTCGAGGGAGCGCTCTGCTCGCTTTCTCCATGACCCCAATGTTAAAGATTATTAAAATATCGTGATATGAACCCGTAACTAAAACAAATGTGTTCGTTGCCATGGATACGGGATACTGCTTGATTGATAATTAAATGGTACAGAAGACGCGTTGGTTAAATTAGGGTTTAGAGATTATTAGACTTTCAATCGTTTCATCGAATCTTCTTTAACTATTCACTATCATTAATTACTGTAAACAATAACAATAAAGACTAATATAAAGCCGTCCACGATGTCCACACCAAACGGCGACTGTCTGTCGTTCGGTGAGAAGAATGCGGGACTTACTACGATGGAGCACTGGCGCAATCACAACGAAAACGTGTTGAAAGGTGACATCGTCGGCATCACGGACCACAACACGTCCATCACCAAGAACTGCATCGTCAAAGTGAATCAGACGGCGTGCAACGACTTCAGCGACAGCACCGACCAGCTGAGGCAGCGCGCGAGGCACGTCCTCTACTGGAGGGCGGAACTGGAGCGCGCCATCGGAGACGTCCACGCGGAGACCGACGCGTCGGAGTCCCTGCGGCAGCGGTTGAAGGACGCGATGGACACCTTGAAAATACCCGAGTACGTGACACGAGAATGTCTTACACTGAGGTGCAACCGAATGCAATCGGACACCGTGTACGATGGACCTCAACATGAATTGTACAACGAATCGGTACTGATCGAGAACGTGAAACGATTGCACGCGGATATGTTGCGTGATATAGAGAATCAGTTGAAAATGAACGTAGCAGCCAAGAGCGGCCTAGAAAGAGACTGGAGCAATAAATATTTGGCATTCAAATACGAGAGCGAAAACTCCGAATTGGAAACAAAGGCAGCGAACGTGAAAGATTCCGCGGGAGCCACGAGACTGTGCGAAGGACAATCGAACGTACAGACGTGGGAACAATTCACAATCAACACGTTGGACCAGTTCAAAACTGCGTTAGACCGATCTAAAGCACTAAGAGAAAAAGTGGATGCGATTTTGATAAACACCGCAAGGGATTTACGCACCCAAGACATAAGGGTGAACAACGCACTAAGCGATAGAATCGCTCGCACCGATCAGGTGAAAATAGAACTGGAGAATCAATTGAAGTTGACCCTCGCTAAGATTGTTGAAACGGAGAACATACTTGAGACGCTGCACGAAGAGATGATGAAAGTGTCGCAAAGGTTGCAAGTGGTCCAAACGAGATTGAACACAAAAAACAAGCGGCCCAACGTGGAAAACTGCAGGGAGGGGTCGTTAGTGGGTCTCATCGAGGAAGTGAGGGACCTCAACGACAGTATGAGCCTATTGCAGAGGCGTTCATTAGAAACGGAGAAGCTGAGAGCGGAATTAATTCACGAGAGATCCAAACTGGAAAATGAAATTATCGTCAAGAAGAAAACGATTTACATCGACGATCAGAGATGCTTGTTTTTGAGGTCGCACTTTCAATCAGCTGAGAAATTGTGTGGTTTCTGAATACAAACGAATCTTATAGGTAGTTTATTTATTGAAACTAGAACATCCGAATTCCGTGAATTTTTGTACAAGTAAACTAAAGAAACAAAGCAGATTATAAAAAATATAAAATAGTTTTTCTCACGTTCTAGTGTAGAACCTCCATTGCTATTCTAATATCTGCAGTGTTGCTTACTCATAAAAACGACGTTTCCTTCGGCCTAAATAAGTCGTAACATCACGCCAGTATTTCCCCGACGAGGTAGACAGAGGAGTATAGTACACTAGCACATTTCACCCGCGATGTTGTACGTCCGTACGTGCCACCGCGGGCGCCATGTGGACGAGGCGCCGAGACGTGCTCACAGCTGGGTGGCGTGCGCGGTGACGGCGGCGTCGTCGTAGTTGTCGGCCAGCAGCGCGAACAGCGCGCCGACGCCGCGCGCCGCCGCCGCGCACAGCTCGTGGCGCACCAGCAGCGCCGCCAGCGCCTGCAGCAGCTCCGACACCGCCGGCGGCCGCGTGTTCTCTGCACAACATCACACCCCACCACTGACACCGACTGGGCCTCACTATTCAACATGGATGATCCTGATACGGCGGTTACAAAATTTTACTCTATAATAAATACATGTTTAGATAGTTGCGTGCCTAGTAAACAGCGTGCGGTAGTATCACCTAGGTATTTTTACCCTGTTTGGTACTCACCTTTGACAAAACGCAACATTAAAATCAAAGCGCACTATCATCGTCTATATAAGAAAACTTTACACAGCAGGCATCGTACGAAGTTTTCGTATTACAGAGCACTTGTTAAGTTAAACATCAAAGCTGATTTTCGAGCATACAAAGCCAGACTAGAGAGCGATATTCGGCGGGATACTTCTACATTTTGGAACTACATAGCTTCAAAACGTGGCAAGGGAACTAAATTAAAAACAATAACAAACAACGGTGTACCGGTTCCGATTGATAAGTGTGCACAAATCTTTGCAAACTACTTCAGTTCGGTATATTCACAGCATCCTCCAGTTCTTGATCCACACGAAGCTATGAGCTCTTCGGAGTGTTCCAGTAGACGAATAGATGTTGGTGTTCTTAGATTAGAGGATGTCGAGCAAGCACTAAGAAAGATCAAAGCGAAGCGGTCTCCCGGACCAGATGGTATTCCACCATATATAATAAAAGACTGTAGATCTGTCTTCGCAAAACCATTGCTGTTCATTTTTAACCTGTGTCTAAAACACTCTAAGTATCCGGATACTTGGAAAGTTTCGCGCGTTGTACCAGTTCCAAAAAATAATTCTAGTTCAGAGGTAAATGACTTCAGACCTATAGCCGTGCTATCAGTATTCGGTAAATTGTTTGAAACGGTCTTATATCAAATAATGAGTGTTCAGCTTGAGAGCCAACTATCTGATGCCCAGCATGGCTTTAGAGTTGGTCGTTCTACTACTAGTAATATGTTATCATTTCACACTTACACCACTCAAGCGATGAATGGCGGCTCTCAGGTTGATGCGGCTTACTTTGACTTCCGTAAAGCGTTTGATACAGTCGACAACGACATACTTCTCCAAAAATTTTCAGCTGCCGGATTTACCCCAGTCTTGCTACAGTTTTTCTCTTGCTACCTCCGCAACAGGAGGCAGTATGTGCAGTTCAAAGGACATCTCTCACGCCCGTATTATACGTTTTCTGGAGTAAGTCAAGGGTCGAACCTTGGCCCTCTAGAGTTTTTAATTTTTGTAAACGATTTGCCTAATACTGTTAGCGTGGCTCGTTGTCTGTTATTTGCAGATGACCTAAAATTATTTATGGAAATTGAAAATCCTTCAGTTTGCGAACTGCTGCAGAAGGACATCAATAATGTCACAGAGTGGAGTACCAGAAATAAGCTGATGTTTAACAAAGCAAAGTGTTCTGTAATAACGTATACTCGGGCGCAAAACCCTATAATATACAATTACCGGCTCGAAGAAATTTTCCTGGAAAGACAATCGGAGGTAAAAGATCTGGGGATTGTGATGCGACCAGATCTTAGCTTTGTGGACCATATCCGTATAATAACTAGTAAAGCCTACAAATCGCTAGGGTTTGTTTTAAGGCAGTCAAAAGACTTTGAGAGTGTCGCGGTGATAAAAATATTATATAACACTTTCGTTAGAAGTATTTTAGAAAGTAACGCAATTATCTGGAGCCCACATGAGGTAAAATATGTACTCATGGTGGAGAAACTCCAAAAGAAATTTTTAAGGTGGCTTTATTTTAAGCGGTATGGGTATTTTGTGGGTTTCCCGTATGTGTATCCTACGTTATTCATACAGGGAATGCTGGGATACCTATCTCTTAAAGTAAGACGAGAAGTAGCACTGATGGAATATTTTTACAAACTCATCACTGGTAAGATTTGTAATCCGACAGTGCTAGAGCTAATCTCAATAAACATCCCAACGTACGAGCATGTTCGCCGATACAGGTTATTTGCAGTCCCAAGTTGCAGACTAGTGATGGTGAGAGAGTCACCGTTCATACGTGCATTGACCTTGCTCAATGGGTTCCTGGTTTGGGACTCTAATGTAGACTTATTTCTTATAACGCCTGCCGCATTTCGCAGAACTGCAGAA
>DWDV01001468.1:0-13194 GCA_018245615.1 Mimoniades ocyalus | reverse complement strand
TGTGTATTGAAATTCGATTTTTTCCCAAAAATACCAAATTCTAGACCGATTCGACGACGAGTGGAAAGCGAACGTTCGATCTCCAAATTGGTTGCTCGTTAAGATGCAACACGTGCTTGGATTTCTAAAAATTCTTTCCAAAATATTACATTTTGTGAAAATGACGTATTTTCCGTATTTATTGTGTGTTCGAAGACAAAGGAAGATTTCACTAGATTGGTGAATTTCTGTGAGGGTCCCGTGTAAGGTACGTGGAGAAAAAGCTATAAGAAAATAGCTATTTTATATTAAGATATCATAATTAATACGTGGTTAATAAAATGAGAATAATGATTAAGGCCAGATGAAGATGATTTAAATGTAAAACGAAAATATAAAAATTAGGAAATCAATTAATCACTAATAACCGAATGTCAGTAACAACAGATTTTTAAATATTATTTTTTCTGTTATTGTTATAATACTACGTCAGGTCCTTTAAAGGGCAGAGAGAATCGATTGCCATATTAAATATTAATATATTTAAACATGTTAAACATCAAATATTCGAATCGTGGTACAAAGTGCTGAATTTGTTTCTGTTTTGAGGTGTTTAAAATATTCATTTCTAATTTGAAATTCAGATGAAGTGTCACTGTTTTTCCAGTTTGTTCTCATTACGGAGAAGAAGTTTCTCAAGGAATTCTATAGCCATAGTAATTATCAACAATGATAAATGAGGTTTGGTTAGAAGATAAATACTGTTGTTACATTGTGTCCTAATATTTGTGTCGAAAAATAAATATTCCCAATGCCCAACAGAACTGAATAAGAACTGAACGACTTAAAAGAATTTTAGATTTGTTCAAAATCAAACGAACTGTCTATTCACAAATACAATTTGGCGCGACCGCACGAGACCACAGTTGATTGTCAACAGCAAATGAATTGGAGTACGAAATTGAAAAGGAACGACAACAACGAAACCGTTACTCGCAAATAAACTGTTGGAAGCATTATGCGAATATAAATACACTTGTGGATGTCTTAATGAACAAAGTTCTTAGGCATGACCGGCGTAGCTTATCTAAACGATGTATCAAATTGACCAACGTTGCGGTGATGAGATTCTGATGGGTGACTACCAGTGGAAACATTATGTGTTTCAAGTAATAATGTTACATAACAACCTTATTATCTAGTATAATAAATCTGAAAGGGAAAACTTAGAACTGTAATTGAAGTAAAATAATGTGTAGATAAAGTTAGTAGTCTGCGGCTTCGTTCTTCTGAGATTATAGCCTTAAAAAGTCCTCCTATAAACAATGTCGTTGGAGAACCGTCGGAAATTTAAGAGAAGGAAACATTGGAGTCTCTGTTGTCTGAGAAAGTCAGACGTAACCACAAATTCGTAAAGCAATGTCCATGTTAATTTCTAACAGTGTTTTTAAGTTTAAAGCACATCTAGCGCCATTTATTTTAAAATACTGTTACGTATATAAGAAACTTACGAATTTATAAGTCAAAAATGATACCGTTGAATCCATTCAGTAATTTCGATCTGATGTGACCAAGAAAAAAATTATTTCTGTTCAAAGCCTTATCATTGAATAAATTGTACCCTAGACATTGCTCCAGGTTATAGATTACAATATAAAAGAATTCTCACAATTACATATGTCAATTTATTGGTTTGTGATTCAGTACAGTAAAAATCGTGGCCGTGGGCTCTGTTTTGTTAATATTATATTTAAGAATAATTTTTTCTTCAACAAATTCGGAATTCAATTAACATCAATGTATGCCATGGTTAGAGGTTGACCATACATATATGAAGTAAAAGTACTACAATTTGTTTAATATAATAGATTTAAATGCAATGGAGATGGGCATTGATATGAACGTATTTACATAAATGATCATCGCATGTAGGTATAATTTAGTTACACCATGATAAGGAGTGAACGGTTGATTTAACACTTTGAACGAATGAATAATAACGTAACAAAACGTACATCACGCCTGTAATCCCCGAAGAGGTAGGCAGAAGAATGTTGAACACTCTCACGTTTCACAACTTACGTTTACGTCCCACTATGGAATAATAAAATGAATGAAAAGCTGTTTCTACACATCAAAACATTGCAAAGACTATTATAGAGATCGAATAAGAATCGATTCTGAGAATAGATTCATTAAACCTGAATAAGCTAACAATCTCAATATAGATGCGCTTTACCGACGTGTCATGTCTAATGCACTTAACATTGTCACTATTGAGCAGTAAGTCGTTTAATTGCTGTATTCGTACACCTAAGGATTTCTCTTTGTTGAACTTGGATTATAGCAAGTACGGATCATAAAGTGACCATTAGATATTAGATTGTTCTTATTTGGTACAGGGTTTTATCCATCTATAGAACATTTTAAAGTTACTCTTGTCTTTGTGAATGTACTCTCAATACTTTTCGAGTTAAAATATAATAAGACCAAAAATGTTGACGAACTTTAGAGATTTAATGGTGGGAACTTTTCTTGGTCACCGTTCCGAACTTTTGTTAGGTCACTAAGCGTAAAAGTTGGAATTGTTACATCTTCTTGTAATAGGAGTCGCGGCGCTTAGAATAGATGGGTAAATTATTCTGTTCATATGAATTGATTTGTACGGTCCATAGCAAGCAGTTGACTAACGAAGCGGTCGACACTATCGGAACAGACAACAGGTTTTTGACGGCTGTAGACAGGCGATTGACGTCAATTTTTCAAATTACATAGTTTACTTACACCGTATAAGTACGACTAAGTGCCTTAATTTCATGTATATAATTGTCTTAACACTTTTATTAGGACAATATTACGTTATTGAAGCAAATAGGTGACGTGTACAAGAAAAACGTGAAAGGAAAGTACGACAATGACATTTTCCTCTCTAAGAATATGAATAAATAAAATTATCTATTTGCAAAGTTTACAAACAATCAAAATGTTTTTTAAAGCATAAAAAAATGACCGGTTTTTTTTATTTAGGTTTAAACAGGTAGTATATTCAACGTTATTTTAAAAAGATTAAAAAAAATACGAATTACTACGAAGATACATAATATTATCTATATTTACAATTACCGATAACAGTCAACGAGGGAGTATATTACAATTCCTTGAAAATGAATGCAAACGAAGTTTTTTAAAAGTTGAACGTGGATAAAAAAGCCTATGACCTTTTTCCAATATGCTTTCGAAATGTATATTTTATTGATAAAATAGAGAGTTTTAAAATAACAGTGCTACAGACGTCGCAATACAGTCCGAATCATGACACATGCAAAGGTATGCAGATATAGAATATCATTTGTTAGTTTGGGTTCATATATGTATTTACATAGCGGAAATTAATTCATGCTATCTAATATTGGACTAAAGTAAAGTCTAAAGTACTAACATACCAAATAAATCTGACGCTGTCGAGTTTTGGGTTGAAAGTTGTTGATACAGTGAAAAAAATATATACATATAGTCGTCAAGAGCGATATACGTATGTGACTGATTTCGATTAGACTTCATTCGTATTAGATTTTCGAGAATCCTGATATTCACATTCTGCAGATGACGCTGATTTGATTTCTTGACATCAGGATGCTTGGATATTAACATATAAAATCATATTATCTGCTACAGCATTTTGTCAATTTCCTTTAACATTAAACATGCAACACTTGGTAATTCTTTAATAATCGTTAGAAACAAGAAAACATTGATACAAAACTAACTCTAGCTGAAAACGCTAGAATTCTGGGATTATTTCGAACCACGCTGAATTTGGAATAGTATTTTTCCGAAGCGTGCCTATCATAGATGTTGTCTTTCCTCTGCTGTGACATACGAGTAGGATACAAGATATTTCATTACAAGTTATATTGTTATACATAACATATCTCGTCTCAATTGGTTTCTACTAATGTCTATCAAATTATGGCAGCCAGAAAAAAATGTAACATAATATGAAGTTGTGTTATCAGCTCATGTTATTTTATTGTCTTATAAAGAATAAAAGTACAAATAAAGATAGAAGATAGATAGAATAAAGATAGAAGTACAGATTTACTACTACAGTTAATATATCTGAAAAAAAATCCAAGCAGTGTCTAGTGGTTTGAATTTTAACCTCTTCCTCCGCGAGGCTACGTTCAAATCCTGGCATGCATCTTTTGATGAAATACGTGTTTTAGGATTAAGTACTACTTGCTATAACAGCGAAGTAAAACATCATGATGAAATATGCACAACTAGAAATCCGTAAAAAATGTCAGAAGACTGCACAGTTTCACAACATTAGAGCTACTTTTAGGTGTCAAATTATAAAAGGAGGTAGGTACTAAATAAGAACAATATAATTAAATGTGAAATTAGCAAACAAATGCTCACACACACACACACACACACACACACACACACACACACACACACACACACACACACGCACACGCACACGCACACGCACACGCACACGCACACGCACACGCACACGCACACACGCTTTATCAATTAATGTGTCTTCCACTGCTTGTACTGCTTTGGAGTGCATGAAAGGAGCCTCCGCGAGCGGCGACCATGTCTGATAAAGTACGAACATACTCACTCACGATCAGCCATCGACTCGACGAAGAAGATTGCTTGCTTAATTGCTGCTAGTGTAGCTGTAGGTGATGTAACGTTTCTCAGAGATGATTTATTTTTATTTCGGGGAAGTTTTGGAGAATATATTCTCAATATTTTTATTGGTGCCTTTTTAGTCTTATATTTTTGAACGACGGAGTTGGAACGATGGATAGTATTGTTTTGTAATTTGACGGAAAGGTTAATCTTGAAAAATTATGACGCATCTGAAAATTACGCAATAATACTCGTAAAAATAACATTTGAAAATAATGGAAACTTTTTGATGGCTCTGCAAAAAATTGAAAGTGTTCATGCAAATAATACTCTAATGGTCATCCATCAAACTTACGTCGTTTTATATGGCAGCTTATGTTATTTGTGATATATCGTTCAGTCTAGACTTTCAGGACTCAATTTATTATTGTGTAATGTGATTTACATAAAATTTTGGACAATCATCAACCCCTAGACTGGGAATCGGTTTAGGAACTCAAAATAAAATTTTCAAAATAAAAAGAAAAAAATCCCCATAGAATCAATCTAAGCTAAATGAGGTAAATAATAATAATTTAATGTGTTACATGGAAAAAGGGTGAGAATTTGTACTCAAACGGAACATTTTGCAAAAAGGAGTCGAAGAGGTATGCCGAACACACGTTTTAAGTTTGGTGAGAATTTTCGTGTTCCTTTGACAGGAACGTTTTGGAAGTCGTGAACATCTCTACGTTTAATTACATTAAAACCGTGTCTTTTTTGTTAATGTCTCGTTCTAATGTACGTTCTGTAGATTTCTTTTTTTGTTGTAGATTTCGACATTGTATATGTGCCTACATTAAGTAAAGAATTAATATGTGATTTCTTATACATAGTTTTAAACTGCTACAAATTTCTTGCTTTGAGGCAAGTTTTTTGGTTTTAACTATCTGTTCACATTTCGTCTTATTGAGTTTAGATATATGTATATTATCTAGTCATGTTAAATTATTATGTCATTACATTTCGTAACATTAATATTCTATTTCATTGGTAGCTCTTATATTTGGTGAATAAAAATATCAATATTATCGTTTAAATAAAATCTGTATCATTTTAGTTTTTATTTTACACGTATATATGTATATATACTGAAATGTACCTGCCTCGTTGGTCTGGGCTTCAAATCCCGGGTCGAGCACTACTGGATGTTTATAATTTAGATTTTCTAGTTGAGACTCGGAGTCTGGAAATGTGCCCGGTGTACGGCAATAGGCATGTTTGTTACGTATAGTGAAATTAACTATTGGAGCCTATAATAAATCCTTATATGAGTTTTTATATCAATTACCGTTCACAAACTTTGAAGGATAAATTCTGTGAAGAGCTTACTCGTAAATATGTACAAGTTTATATTCGTTCTACAGGTTTCAAGTTGTTCTACAACTATGATTATAAACAAGTACTACAAACTCTATGACGATTTGTGTTATAATATAATTAAATTACATAATCTTTTGTAATCCTTTAGTAATCGTCATTATCATAATCAATGCTTATATAATAGTTCTACTGTTGGATAGGCCATGGGTTCTCGCAATGTTTTTCCTTCGGCATTACTGCAAGTGATACTTAACCTTTAAAATATGCATAATTTCGTATACAAGTGAGAACGAGGATTCAGATCCGAAACCTCTGGAATGCAAGGTCGAAATCTAAGGCACTGAGCGAACTTCCCTTTGGCAAGCAGAGTGATAAAACATGCCTGATACGAGTAGAATATGATACAAGTTGAATAGAAAATGATAAATATGAACCAAGCAGAATATGAACTCAATAAGTAACATTATGCCCGTAATACCCGAAGAGGTAGGCAGAGGAGGAGACGAAGAGTGCAGTGTAGTACACTTCTACATTTCACTAGTTATATTACCGTCCCCATCATAATATAGGAGGTGAGCCTATTACCGTACACTGGGCAACAATTCAAACTCCGGTCACTACTAAAATTTCAGGATAGAAAAATCCTATAGTGTCTGACCCAGGATTTGAACTCAGGGCCTCTCGATGAGCAGTCGCACGCACTTGAAACCACTCACCAACGAGGTAGTAATATGGCATGGCATATCATAGTACTAAAATACGGTGTAATCTATTTACCTAGTGTAGATATAGTTTATCGCCTGTGCTTAACTCTCACGGTAAGGTATGTTGATTAAGGGCGTCTCCACCTTTCAACGGTCATTCTACATTAATTAAAAGGACAGTACCTGCCCCTTTTAGCATAAAAGGTGTCACATAAAATGGCCGACGTTACACAAATTGGCAACACTTGGGTAAAATTAGTCGTGATTTATGCTCTAGGCTCTTTTATTACATCGTTATAAAATTAAGTTTAATTTTTGATGTGACTAAAGTGTAATATACTTTCTAGTAGAGTTAGTGTTCTGTTACCATGAGATATAACGGCTGTTTTGTAATAATAACAATCAGAAACAGTGGAAAAGTGGCACCCAAGAATCGCCCGAGCCTGATGTTGCCTGCGTATATGGATCAATTAATACAGGGGTAGCAAACTTGCAGCCCGCGGGCCGCATGGGACCCGAGGTGAACATTTCTGTGGCCCATTCAATATACCTATCTGACGTACAGTAAAAATAAAATAGAAATGTGAATTAAAAACGAAACCAGCATATAAATTTATAATACACTTTTCGCCGTAATAATATTTACTAATTAATTTATTTGCTGTTGTAATGCGGATTCCTAATTTTATTATTCCCCGCACAAAGGCAAGCAAGCAGCAGGAACGAAATTATTTCCATGTTTGGAAGTACTTATCAGTGCGAGCAATTATTTTCTGATATGAATGGAAATACATCTCCTATCCGAAACTGTATTAATAACGCTCACGTTGGGTCAATTTTTAAAGTAGTCTGGGCCAATAAAATTTCTCTCCAAATCGGAAAGATAGTATCAGAGAAAAGATGTCAAGTATCAGGACATAAACAACAATATAACTTTATGTATGGTTATTATAATGTCAAAATAAAAATACGAACTCTATGAACATTGATTTTTATAATACCTAAAGTTTGAGTTTAATATGTTGAATGTTAATATGTTATAATATACACTAAAATTAACGACTTTATTTTTATGAAAACACTTTTATATTTACTACAATATATAAATTATGTTCCAGAAAGCAGTGCTTTATAGTTTTCTAGATGGTCGTAAAATTAAAAATTTCCGCTCTTCTTGCACAAATGCTGACGTAATGGAAAATGACGACGCTTTGTATTAAAATGAGTCAAGCGCTTGGTTAATTAATTCGGTGCTGATATTTATCAACAACCTAAAGCGTCCTTGAATCTCGTTAAGAAAATAATATCGTTTGCGGGTAGTATAATAGGCCGTAATAATCCTTTTCAGTTTTTATTGAGAATTCTGAGTGCAGCGCACATGTCTCTTCAACAAACCCGAGGCGAGATTCCCTTATTTCTTTTCCGTCTACCTCATTATCAATTGAACTCCAGCTATTCATACGCGTCATCTCGAAAGCGATAAAAAACCCACACGAAAATATCGTACATGTGAAGCACGCACTGAACAGGTTTTATTGTTTATTGTTTCCATGAAAATAGTATTATTACAAACGCTGTAAACAACGTCGACGGAACGCTAGTTGTAAATATTTCAGCGGGTTCTTATAAACTTGTTTACGACAGCAAATCTATCGATATCCCTTCAGATGGAGCTGACGGCGCAGCTAGCTTCGGAATTTCGAACTGATTTACATAACGTCCTATAATGCTGAATCAGACTAACGGCCACTGAAATGTTCCGTATGCTCTCACTTCTATAGCATGTATACGTTATAAAATTCGAGTCTATTCGGTGTATGTCTTTTATCATATTGATCATCAGGCTATCGCAGTCCACTGCTGGACATAGGCCTCCCCTGAAGGGTTATACTCATAATGCCCATGCTGGGCATGCGTATTGCGGCGATCGCATAGCACAGCTTCTCGCACGACCTACGCTGCTACCCAGGGGCAACCAGGGTATTTAGCTGTGCTTTGGCAGATCGTGCCATGACGCGATCAGCCAACGCCGGATACAGTCGCCTCTTACGAACCCTGTATTCCTGCACGGGGTCGGGAAATGTATTCTTACTCCGCAACGAAACGTATTGATTCATAGTATTTTTAATTTTGTACAAAGTTCCAGTGAGTTCCGTGTGTGATAAGACCAAAAATACTTGCGAGACCACGTGTTGGAAGTGTCGTGTCATCTAGAATCACGACTGTTTTGTCTCTGTTATAAAGTCAAGCACTAAGCAATGACGAATGCAGTTAGTATACGGATTGATAATTAGTAAGTGTAATTTGAAACCAGTTTCGGAGATTTCTGTTGAGAAATAATAACGTCCTATGCATAACATGCTGCATCAAACTTGGAGAAAGAGTATTCCCAGAAGACGTATTAAGAATTATTTATTCGTTTTTCCCGTAACTGATATTTCATCTAGAGTAAATATATAAGATAACTGTACATAGCATGTATACGGCATTCAGTCTGGAGTACGCTAATGACCGTCGTTCGCCTGTCATTTGCCTCGCAACACGAGCGAGAATATTACTAAAATGTAATTTTGGCGACGTTCCAATATAAATAAAGGAAGCATTTTTTACTTCATGTAGTTGATGACTAGCAAATATAATATTCTATGGATAACTGATTCTCATAAAAGTTTTCTTGCAAACAGTTTCTTAGGGGAGCGTCTGAAAATGACGATGGTGTAATATATTCGCTGGGTTCAATTGACAGAATGTCACCGACACTATGATCATTATTTCCACTCCTAACCACTTGTGCCTCCATCCCGGTTGTGGTATGGAGAACCCACATACCCACATACGTTTGACCCGAAAATATCACATAGGGTTTTTGAGTACCTCCTTATCATTGCAGCTATGATTACGTTTGCCGTTATTTATTAGGGGAATTATCTGAGGTACTCCTGGAACACAGTATGGACACATTTGACTGTCTTCCGAGACTGGAAATGCATATGAAAAGATTCGGGTATTGTGAATTCGTGCTCAGGGTCTGCTGATAACTTTCACTATTTGTTGTTCTCTGGTATCAAATTGTAGTAGATAGATAAGAATCTTCAACTTGTTACCCCCTTAGATTAATTATCACTCCTGGACGGTTTGTAATTTGACAAATATATCCATGGACCTAAATCTCTTAACTTTGGTGATCTAGCCAAGGTGACCAGGAAATTGATATTAGGTCTATAAATGTTCATACATTCTTTAATAGGTAAGTCATACGTATGTTTGTTAAGGAATTTAGTACCTACATCCATTGTATCGTTGTATTTATAAAAACCAGCATAAGACCTTTTGTAAGCACGCACCATTGCGTCCTTTCCAATATACTGGATGGCTGGGATACATTTCTGATAACGCAGGCGTCTGAAGAGGAAATATTATTTATAGCTGATACGAAGGTCGGGCTTGTGAGAGTCAATTTTTTATCTGCTCCGTAGCTTGAGCTGGTCAATAACTTTCACAAGGCTGGATGATTTAGTATAGCTCGACGCACACTCTGAGTACATTGTTGTTTAAGATAAAACTTTACGCGTGGAGGAAGCTTTATTATTGGTACTGACAAACTATCACTATTAAAATTTATTAAACTTAGATCGTTTTCCATTTTGAGAGGATAGTTTAACAGTGTTATGAGCCAGTAGTTAGTGGTCATAACTGGTGAACAGGCGGTTGTGGATTGAACATACAAATATCACAGAGCATATACATGTAGTTTATTAAAAGTATGGTTACAATGATACATGCTCTGTTTACTTTTGGACCAGTTGATCGCGTGTGAAGTTCTTTCGAGATATTACTAGAAAAGACCAGCTGTTTTAACCTATTAACTAGTTCCAGTGGAAATGATATAAGGTATCTAAAAATGAGTGCAGATTGTATTCATATTTCTTAAACATGACGTAAATTCTAATAAATATGTTATTTACACATTTAAATGTCACTTTTGAGATAATATTTTTTGTATCAATCAATTCGTGGTATTATACTTTACACTTATTGCCCTTTTAAATTATCGTGACGATTTAATCATTTTAAACACTTTATCTCTAAGTTTAATAAATTTTAATACATAATTTCAATTTAAAAAAATGTTTTCCTTGTTAAATAACTTAAAAACTGCCTGTTGTAAAATTATATAGAAATATACTTGAAATCTATACATTAAGTCGTTTCATTTGATATGCCACACGATACAGTTATAATAGTATTTCTTTTTCAATTTTATTACGGCTTCAAAAATCATCCCCTCATTTCAAAATTCAGTTGTTTACGTTACGCCTGCGTCTTTAGGTTAAAAGAAAGCATGTGGCATGTGGCATGTGGAATTTTAACGTTCAAAGCCAATTATCTGTGACAGACGGACGGACAAACACACGAGTGATCCTATAAAGGAACCCAAAGAAACATCAATCTACAGCAGCAAATAGGGTCAGAGATTTTATAATCGGAGACAATGAAGTAATCTAATACAGCGAGATAAAACATAAAAGATAGGTAATTAGAAGTTAGCTAAACAGCATTTTCAAAATTGGTTTTAATTTTTTTTAATGGTAATATGGTGATTGTCTCGTTGGTCGAGTTGTTGCATGTGTAAGTGTCGTTCGAGAGATCCTGCATTCAAATCCCGGGTCGTGTACTATTTGGATTTTTATAACTTACATTGCCTAGTAGAAATCAGCGCTTCGGAGGTTGGCCATGTGCCCGGTGCATGGCCAACCTCACTGCCTATTCAGTGGTGGAAACAGTAAACGTAACTGGTAAAACTGGTAAATGATGTTTCCTGAAGCATATTTGATGTTGCAGGCAACATGTCTGTATCACACCTGCTAGGACTGATGATTTAAGTGATATCAATCAAAGTGAAGATCTTTGAAGACGAATTTCAATATGTCTTATATTTCTACCTGTCTGTCTACGACATATTGAAAGATAAATAACAATTGAAGAACTTCGGAATAGCAAAGGAAATTTGTGTTGCGGTAGTGCTTATAAACTCAATAGCTGGATAATGGGTTCTATTGATGTTAGTGAAAAAAGAAAAGCAATATTTCAATTGATATTCAAGTGAGGATCCGTTAAATTTATTACTTACATTAATCAAATGAACCTGGTAATAATGTTTAATCAACGCATAGTTTTTGACAACTTTTACATTAAACTTAAGCAGAACTGTTTCTCAACAGTATTTCCCAGAACTCCCGAATTTAAAGTGGAAACACTCGAAAATAAAGACGAAGGGGACAATTACGGAAATCCCAGCTCAAGAGTTGTCAGGGAGAAAAAATGACATCGTCGAATAAATGATTGCCCAACTTCCATCGACTTAATATTGCGAAATTAGCTCGACGGTCGTCTCGGCAGGGAGGGAAGACATTTGTTACCGTGTCGTAATTTGTTGGACAACCTACATACCTACCGCTTAAATTATTAAGGAAATTCAAACTTTCCGGAAAATGAGCATGATACGGACCTATTTATTTTTTAATCCTTTCTTTAGGCCAAGATTAAATTTAATTTTTATCCATTATTATGTTTATTTATATTCATTATTCAATTCTTTCAGTTGAGTAAAATACGTGATTGCATGTTGTTTGAGTAGCTTAATATAATTTCAACAGATCCCTGACGTAACACAAATCTGGTCTGGAATATTGTTTGTTGATGGGAATTACAGGATAAGAAAACCACAAGACGAAGATGAGACCTCCATAAAACTTGAGTACACTTTTAATTAAATTCCACGAGAATCACGCAGCAAGTCTGCCATGAAAAAAGGAAACGCTCTAAAACCTCATTTGTTTTCAGTCCCGCAGAAAATTTCCATCTTGGCTGAAATCGAAAAAATTGAATCAGAAACAATTTGGAGGCCCCACAAATAATCACAAACTGTCGGCCCGGGGTTCCAAGGAGAAGCGATAAACGTAAGCATTGTCATTGCCAAATTTCCTTCACCAACGTCTGAAACAGGATGAACCCCCTGGAATAACATAAAACAGAACATAACGTTCGATGATATCCCATACGGGGATTTCTAGTTAGGTGTAATAAAATCGCCATAAATTTGTAATGATCGAAATGCGGATTTATTTCACCACCCAAGATTTTCTGAAAGAATTCACTGAAACGTCCACAACGATACATGAAGATGTAACATTTGAAGTTGTGTTCAATTTATTAAATGGTCGTTTGTAAGTACATGTAACAAAGATAAAAAAGTTTGGATAAATTCTCAATCTTTAATATATTACCTGCAATGTAATAATACATAATATAAGATCACGCCTGTAATTCCCGAAGAGGTAGTCAGAGTGTAGTAGTACATTCCTACGTTTCACCAGTTACGTTTACCTCCCATTATGCGCGAGTCTATTGCCATGCACTGGGCCTCTGTCCGATTCTGAGCCAATAGTAGAAAACTAGTACTAGAAAATCTAAGTTAGAAAAATCCAGTAGTTCCCGA
>DWDV01001467.1:0-13195 GCA_018245615.1 Mimoniades ocyalus | reverse complement strand
GCGCTGGCCGTGCTCACGGCGCCCGAGACGCGCCGCGCGCCGCTGCCGGCCAGCGTGCGCGACGCCGAGCGCATGCGAAGCGCCGGCGCATCCGCGCCCCATTATACGTGACATGTGTGACATATTGAACTCTAGGACAAGACAAAACCTAAGCTATAGACAACTTACATACATTTAAAATAAGAAATTGTCTCTTAGTCCTCCACATTACATTGTCAAAAGTATTAATGGATCTATATGATATTTAAATATTGTTACGAACAAAATTGCAAGGTTGAAAGTATCTAACCAAAAGTTAGTAAAATTAAATCTAAAACTCGAACAAATACTTGATTACTAATAAGGAAACTATACTTGATACTGCTAAATACACGCATGAACTCATTTACGATAAACGCACTAAATACTTGTCATTAAGTCATTAGTAAAATCTTGACAAGCATCACTGCTGCATTATAATTATATTGTCATATCTCGAGTAGACGTGATCTTTATTGCGCCATACGCGAACCGCGTAGGTACCTTTGGCAGTGCGACGCATCGAGCCGAAACCGCGGCTCCAAGCTCCTACGCAATCGCCCTCCATATTCAAGCTGGGGAACTTTGAACTACCTTGCTCCCCTCTCCTATTTATACCTTTAAGCTAATGTGGTTACTTAAAGCACTCCCTTTTTTCCGCACTCAATGTACTATTGGTATGTACTCATTACGAGGTTTGAGTAATTAGCTTCACAAACATTCGTTTCTTATTACTTACCTAATAAACATATTTTATGTCTTTATATTTTTTAATACTCTCCAATGGTTAAGTGGTAAAGAATGCCACTAGGCATTAAGTCCGCCCTTTGTATTGCCTATTAATGGTGTACAATAAAGAATAAATAAATAAATACTTATCGATATAGTTAAAGTTACTTCTAAGTGTTTTTAGATATCAATGATATTGTAAAGGATAACAAGGCGATAGACGTTCCGCCGCCTGAAGGCCTTGAGAGGTAATATTGTGTAAGCTACTTAAAAAAAGGTGATAGGCAACCTATCGATCGGATCGCTGACTCGATAAAGTCGTCCCTATGCGGCGGTGAGAGGGAACATCATTGAGTGAGGGTGCGCGGACGCACGAGACGGCCGTCCGCCGCTCGCGGAAGCTTCACTAACCACGTGCGCGGCCACTAATAGTAGTTGACACTTGGTTAAAAATACGCCGCGTACTCACACTACACGCTTCATGTATGCCACCGGTGCCAAGTAGACAATGAACCAAGTCGACGTAATATAACGTCAATGTAACGTATCATCACGTCTGTAAGAAGAGTGTAGTACACTCCCACGTTTCACCAGCTACGTTTACGTCCCGCTATGGAATAGGTGGTGAGTCTATTGCCATACACCGTATTGTATTGTACAATACAAAACACTTTATTATATACCACGTAGACTCCGAGCAAATATCCAGACTCCGAGCCACTACTAGAAAATATAAGAAAAACCTAATAGTTCCCGACCCGGGATATGATCTCAGGACCTCTTGATTAACAGTCGCGATTGCAACCAACACGATCAATGAGGCCGTCAAGTACAAATACTAGTAAAAGTCTACAAACAAAATCTAAATTGATAGATGTCGCAACTTTTATACAAATAGCGATTACGTAATTTGCTTGAGTCTTCAATAAGCTTTTATCGCATATCCAAAAGGGTCCTCAGACGGCTTTAGTAACCACTTCTTTAACTATGAACATTGTGGATTTGTTTTTGTCGACAACAGTTGAATAAGCAAACAACGTAAATGACAAATCACTGAAATATAAACTCTATATATAAATTAAAGTAAACGGATACATTAATTCCTACTTTTTTATTTTCACGGAACGTATATCTACTAGATATAAGTCGACTCTTACAAGAAAATAAGCATAATGTATGTATAACAAAATTAATCTACATATAAAGTATATGTAGATTATCTACATATAAACATATAAAGTGACTGTAATGTAAAAATAATACCTTTTTAATGAGTGCATTTGAATGTATATTATATGTGTACATACACGAATTTTTTAAAATTTTTGTCTGTCTGTCCATCTGTCTGTTTGTCCTGGGCAATCTTCTAAAAAACTGAACCGATATCGACGGAACTTTTACTGCCAAATAGCTGATGTTATGAGAAGTAACTAACGCTACTTTAGATCTTAACTGTAATCTTAAAATGGAAACAACAAGTGCAAATGCACAAATAGATAATTTGCGAAATGGCTGGTTAATTTGCGAAACATAGTTAGTTATATTACAATCCATGCAACAGGCGACGATATCGTGCTAACTCTGATGATGTGTCCTCATGAGGCGCAAAGATCAATTAAAATAGTGTATTGATCTTTTGTAATAATTAAATGTAACAATGAAGATAATAAGGCATATTATTAATTTAACGTCGTCAAAAACAAATGTCCCTCCTATTTGCATTGTAAGTTATTGTGGTTTGAAAACATCCACACTACTCATCGAACAAGAGCCTCTGCAATTCCTCGGCACAATCACTTCGCGGTGCACTCCTGCGTTCCTTGGAAGCTTTAAATATGCTTGAACCATGTGTTGGAACGATCTTCCTCATCTCCTCAACCTAAAAACAATAAGGAGTTTCAAAGTACTACCTATATGTCTCATTTACTACTTTTACAAAAATCGCACGCAGGCACACACACTCCGACATTCATACATACACTTACACACTTCAACATAAATAAACTTACTCACACACAATCATAATCACACATGGACACTTACAGAAAATTAATTTGAATGAATGAGCATAGTTGGTAACAATACGAAGACGAACTACGTACGTAAATATTGACAACGTATATTTTAACGTACGTAATAAAAAGAAAAAAATATCTTAACCACTATCACTCACCCGATATGAACCTACCTGGAATCCTTTTGTTCTTTATATAAATGTGCATTCTTTGTCTTGTCTGTTCATGTTTGTTTATTTTGCTTACACGTTTGTGCCACCCCTTATTATGTTTTAATCATTTATATGACTTATTAATTTATTATTCATGTTATAATTTTGTATTTTTATGAGTTATTTTTAATTTCCTGTGACATTTTGCAATTTTTCTCACCGCTGCCGAACTACACGGGAAAAGTGGCCCTCATTGAAAATCTGTAGTCGTGGGCCGTGCGCAGCTGCCTACGGCAAGACTGAGTGTGGGCTCTTTCCATCGTAATACTGTCTAGATCTCTTATTGTTCTTGTGATAATTATAAGTTAACCTTTATATTACTGAAGGAATAAAGGTTTTCTATTCTATTCTATAAGAAATAACAATCCTTAATTCATTATTAAGGCATAATTATTTTATAATGTAAAATATAACATCGAAATATTTACTTCTTGTCTACTTCTTGTCATGATCTTGACAACTCAGGCTAATTTTTAGTGGAGATGCTGGTTTAATTGACCTGGTGAGAGTTTTATACATTATGACCAGTACGCCGCGGAACCGATCAGGACAGTTTCAGTTGTTTTCGTCTTCAGCTTTAAAAATTTACTCTTCCGAAGGCAAGTAGGTCATTTGGAGAGCGAAGTAATCGTCAGAATGGCCGTGTACGATAAGTTGATATATGACCATTTGAATTAATGTATTGATCGTCATATAATTATTAAATAAAACAATGAAGAAAAAATGATAACAAAAAACCAGAACGCTACGCCTGCAATCCCCGAAGCAGTAAGCAGAGGAGTGCAGTACATTTTTACCAGTTACGTTTAGGTCCCAATATGAAATAGGATTAGCCTATTGCCATGCAGCGGTCACAAATCTACACTCCGAACCATTACTAGAAATTATATTTACAAAACACCGACACTACCCCACACAGGATTTGGACCCGGGTCCTCTGGATAAACTGTTGCGATCGCAACCGCTGGACCCACAAAGCAGTCAATAATTTTTAATTAATTATTAAACCGGAATTATTTTACAATGTAAATTATAACACCGAAATGTTTATTTCTTGAATCCAAACTTGTCTCTTTATCGTGTCACAACCGGTGGTCAGAAGTGGAGCAGAGTGGGGTTTTTAGATGGATTATAAAACGATTGCTTTCGAAACAGCAAGGACGTTACATTGTCCTCCGTTGGTGTTATCTGTCTCTGATAACGTATCTATTATGGAGTGAGGTTGTATTGCAAATACCTTCATCCGACCTGTGTGTAGCCTTAGTGCATATTAAGGCACACAAGATGCCCGTCGACAGCGACGCCGCACACTCGCCCGGTACTCAATATTTCACCTTTGATTTAGCCAATAAACGCAACCAAGTCCAACAAAACGATCAAAATACAGCAGCAAAAGAAAACGTTACAATCAAAACAGATACTGAAGTAAATGGGGGCAATGCAAAAAAAAATGCCAATGATCCAAAACAAAATCAAAATGCTCACAGCGAAATTACAGACACGTCTGAACGAATAAACCCAGAGACATTGGGCGAGAGTAAAAACTACGTAAATCGTCGAAACTCGTTCAATAATCAAAGAAGTACTTATAGTATTGAGGTAGAGGACCCTCAAAGAGCAGTGGAAGCTGTTTTCGAGCAACTCGGCCGCTTTGGTTTCTACCAGATTTATGTTCTTATACTTATATGTATTCCGAACATTTTGTCTGTCATGTACTCGCTTAACTACGTGTTCGTCGCCGACCAGGTACCATTTCGGTAAGCGTATTTTAATAATTATATAAATCATTACTAAATCCATAATCAATGTATTCGTGTCGGGGCGGAGAAAGAATCACATGCCCTGACCTCAAGCCATATCATGGCATCGTAAGACGTCTAAACCCTCGATCGCCCCACCATCGACCCCCAATTGCGATATAGCGCAGCCAACCCTAGTCACGACTAAGGGTCACAGCTCATTAGAGCCACCCGTCACCCGACCCGGCCGAACAGTGGACTTATACTCGTACAGGCTGATGATAATGTAAATAAAATATTTCAAAATCCCCCACCTGTTGTGATTTATTAGACTGTTTTTTTATGATATTCTTTAAAAAACAATGAATACGTTGACGGCAAGCCCATGTTGCGTGCAAATTAACTGTGCGGCACGCTTTTATGGGTTCTTGGCTTCGAAGTTATACATATATATAATACATACATACACACATATGTATGGCTGAATGTCGTGGAGCGTGTAAAGAAAAAAACGTGTTTCTCATTTATACATAGTTGTAAAAAAAGCGATTTGGTATCATTTACAAGTTTTCGTGGACGTTGAATTTTATTGATTCTTTTGCGATACTAATAATAAAACTTAAAGATACCGAAGTACCTACCTATGTACCTACATAAAAGATATTTTGGAAGACCTACTTATTAATGGACTTTATTAACGCAATAGAACGCTAAACAATGATTTTTAAGAATTATATGTAATTGTGCATATACATATGTATATACTCGTATATGCACACTAATCTCAGAAATGATTTAACGTGAGTGCGGTTTACACTGATGCATTACGGTAAGTTTCATAAATTAATAATATAGTAAAAAAAATAAGTTTTGTTAATTTAAAAAATATCGTCTAACATTTTCGTCAATTTTACACTTTGTCTGTTTTTAAACTTCGGTTACGGTCATCATCATCACCGTCACCATTTATAGGTCCACTGCTAAACATAGGGCTCCCCTAAGCAACGGCCCTCCTCCCGGTCATAAGCCTACTGAATCTATGGATCCTGGATTCGGAAGGTTTTAATCTGTAAAGCTATAATGCCTGAAGAGTTAAAAAATAGTTCCGAAGATGATATCTAATTTAAATTGAGCTCCCACGTATATGGTTGCGCCTTTTTAATACAGTTTTCCTTAAGCTGAACTTTGTAAGACGCGGGCCAGGCCAGTAATAAAATCTGGGAAAACCTAAAAACGACCTACGTGAAAGGAGTCGCGGGTGACAGCTGGTTATAAAGTTATTATAAACTATAAAAATTTGTGTATATGCTAATGAAAAGTTTATAAGGGGACTATTTTTACTCTATGCAAGCATCCCACGTCGACAAAATTAAGTCTGTGTAGTATTAGTAGTAGTAATCTGAGAAAGACAGTCCAATGTCTAAATGACTGCTGATTAAAAATGTTTAAATGAGTAACTACAACATTCTATGTAAATGATGTACAAGCAATGATAGCCTAGATAGTAATGTGCGTTTTGAGATTAAATATCACCTGCCATAATGGTGAAGGAAAACATCACGGGGAAATCAGCAGACCTAGAGTTCATAACAAAAAAAAATGTTATCTAAGGCGTGCGAAGTGGTCCGACCCGCATTGACCAGCGTGGCATAATATTGCCTTAAGCCTGTCATTGTGAGAGACCACACGTCACGCTGCAAGAGGAGACGCGTGTTTCATCATTGAAACGATAAAAAATAACGTATTGGATATCAATACAACTGAAATAGATGCTATTTACTGAAAAAAGACTAATATCAATGTACTGGTAAATGCACTTGCTTTATCTCAAGTAACTTGAAATTCTGTGAGCGGAGCACAGCACGTAGAAAACGTGAGCGCTACAACAAACAACACTTTCTTGGTTAAAGAATGTAGAAGACATCCGTCAGGTTTCTATGGGTAGTGACATTTGACACTCGGCGCTCTCTGCCTACCCGCTAAGGCACCTGGCCTGATGATATGACAATGTTAATAGTTAAGTACTATCTCTATACTCAATAGTTATCAAATCAGGAACTCTTATATACGAGTACTATACGATAATGAACAGAACGTACTTGAGATCCCTGAAACTAACGCTATACATATATAAGGCAAAAGTATTCTAACATAAAGATTGAAATTATTATAATATTTACTGGCCATATTTTGTATATGATACCTATATAACATTTTAATAAACGTAACAGCACGCCTTAATTCCTGAAGAAGTTAGGCAGAGGAGTGTAGTACACTGCCACGTTTCACCAGCTACATTTACAACCCGGTGGAATATGCGGTGAGCCTATCGCCATACACCGGACACAACTCCAGACTCCTAGTTCCTTCTAGAAAGATTAAGTAGAAATTCTAGTTAGAAAAAGTGGCCAATAATGTCCAATAGTGGCCGACCCGATAATTAAACCCAGGATCTCTCGATCGACAGTCTTTTTTTTATATTCAGCCTGGCAAGCACGTAGACGGGCCACCTGATGATAAGTGCTTACCATCACCTATGGACATTCGCAACACCCGAGGGGTGGCCAATGCCTCACCTGCTTTGAAAGAGAGCTCTCTTTGCGTTTTTCTTGAAAAACAACAGGTCATAACGTTCCGGGAAAGCCTCAGATGGAAGCTCTTTCCACGTCTTGCACGTACGCTTTGCGTCTCATTTTTAATGAGCAGCAAACCGTACCGTCGCTCTCGCAACCACTAGACCACCGAGGCAGTACCAACATATTAATAGTAATGGTATAATTCGCCAGTTTCTGCAAATTTGTAGTGCTAACTGATTAAGTTCATCCTCATCAGCATCGGCCTGTCTCAGTTCGTTGCTAGATATAGGTATTCCCTAGATCATGCTATGCACGTTCTTAGGGGATTTTTGCCGATAATCCCCATCGCTTGGATTGCGGTTTGGGGATCGCAGAGTACAGCTCCTCGTACCCTATACTCTGCTGCTTATACAGTAACTTTAATATTATTAATGAATTTAGACAACGTCAGGTCCAGTCCATGTCAGTATAGAGACCACTAGGTGCAAATATTCCTCAAAATCTTGAAAAGCACATCCAGCAGTTGGTTCCTTTTTCCAACGTGTGTCAACGATCATCAAACTTTATTGGATTGTGAGACGTCTTACAAATAGCTTTACCGTTTACCAACCCAAACCAAAACTATTACAATAGATCGGTCTTCTATTATTACCAGCGTTATTTTCTCTATAGCATTATGTTGGTGCCAAATATGCATGATTGATGATGTTGGACAAAAATACATATAAAGGTAATTTAAACTCGGTGGTATCTGCCTGTTCTACAAAGGACTAATTGTGATGGTATAACGTTAATAACTATTTTGGTATTAAATGTGACCGGAATAAAAGCTAAGTCCAATATAACTTTCTACTCAGATGCGTGGTGCCCGAATGCGAGGGTACTTACAACGCGCAGTTTGCGAACTCGTCCGCGGAGGCGCTGCTGTCGACGGACGCGTGTCGCCGCTTCGAGCCGCTGGCCCCAGATATAGTCAGCTGCGACCGGGTTCACTTCCACCTCACCGACACTATCGCTTGCAAGGCTTTTGTCTATGAGTCCAATGACACTGTATACTCAGAGGTAACAATGTATTTTCTTCTTTAGGTAAATTTTTAAGATTCTGATGTAAAAAATATTTAATCAGAAATCATTATTACAAACATTTTAATACTTGGGACTTTATAAAAATGTAAAACAAATTTCTTTCACATGTACTTTCACATAATATTAGGTCACATAGTATGGTAAATCAGGAGCACCAAAAATTAAGTCAGAAATAGCAGATATCAACGTACTTGGTAATATTTTTATATGAAATCCTATGTATCCAGCACAGTTATTTGATGAAACCTGGTTATTTTTCTCGTCTTTTTATATATAACACTTCTATAATAATTCAAAAATAATGCATTTAAACAGCTAACCAATTGAAGTCGTACTTACATGTAAAATGAATAATTGTATCGGTTTTCTTTGTTGCATGAGTTAAATACACGTACAGCACACGCAACCACGGCCAATTACTTGTACTGAACTCTATTTTAAGGCTATTTAATCAGAGATGTTTCAAAATAAACGAAATTTCTTCCGACTACAAAAAACGTCAGGCTGAGACAGGCTGACAGCGTGTACCAAAGTGGTCTCGCTCTAATGTACTTTCAGTATAAAAATGTATCTACGGATTTTTCCCAGTTCGGGCTGGCGTGTCGCGAGTGGCAGCGCACCCTGGTCGGCACGGTGCGTTACGCGGCGCTGCCCCTGGCGCTGCTGCTCACTGGCTACATATCTGACGGGTGGGACGGTCATCATCGTTTAGTACGATACCCATCGCAATATGCTTTTCTTTATTGTCATAATCAAAGTAATTTTACTTCTATTGACCAGGCCGTGAAGATCACTTAACACGATTTACTTCTTAATAACTACGTAGTGCTTATGTGAGAAATAGTATTTTAAGTAAATCTATTAAAGGTATCAACTAAGTTTCCTGTTATTTGCAGGTGGGGACGCCGAATTGCGTTTTGTATATTTGTAGCATTCGCAGGCGTGCTCGGCCTTGCGAAGTCCTACTCGTTTAACTACTACATGTATCTCACTATGGAATTCTTGGAGGCAACACTGGGCCACGGGTTCAACAGCGCTGCTTATGTTATGAGTAATTCCTTCACGCTAACTCGTATTTCTCTAAAGATTTTTAATACTAATCAATTGTAGAAATCGTCATGCAATCAGCTCATAAGCCATTTTTATAATAATACGAAGTTATTCCAGTCGAACCAGGCCGCCGCCCGTGTTTGTTAATGAATATGCAACAGAATTTTCTTACAAAAGTTCAAAAATTGCAGTTTCCTTTTTGGATGACGTCAAATACCTGCGAAATGTCTAAGGTAAATGTAATGTAGGTACTCCTAACGCCCTCATCATAACCAACATCATCAACAACCAGTCTCAGTCCACTGTTGGACCTGCCTCGATTGAGAGAATGTTTTTTACACAATCCCCACGCCGGGCAGGCGGAGTGAAGTTCACAGTGCACAGCTTCTCCGTGTACGGAAATATGAAAACGTCTACATCATGATAAATTCAAAAAATGACGTTATATTCCAGTTGTGGAACTTGCACGGCCATCTCTTCGCGCAGCGTTCGTGTGTGTGACCACGGTAGCGTACGGGGTGGGGGGAGTGCTGTTTGCGCTGATCGCCTCCCAAGTGCACTACTGGCGGTACCTGCTGCGCGTGATACACGCACCTGCACTGCTGCTGACGCTGTACTGGCTGCTGCTGGACGAGAGCGCGCGTTGGCTGCATGCCGCCAAGCGAACAGATCGCGCTGTTGCTGTTATACGGAAAGCTGCTGCGTGGAACAAGGTAGTGATGTAGTTATGTTAAGACATTCTCTCTGTTTCTTTTATTGAGAACATATAGGTTTTGATCGTACTTAAAATAAAACTTTAGTACATTTCAGTAAAATCTTTTTTTTCTTGTCATTTTTTATGGCAAGAAGATCTCGAGCACCGTCTCAAATCAATTCCAATGTCACATAATTAGGTGTTATTGTAATGTCCTCATGATACTATCAAAATCTATTCTACGTTCCGAGTTGATCTTTTTGAATGGATCCTAATGATTCTTGCTGTTTCAAATAAATAAAAAGACAACAGTTTCATTTACGATATGATAGTTTTGTTTACGATTTATAAACAGATAAATTGATTACCTATAGACGTGGTATTTAATACCTCGCCTCTTACATGGCAACAATGATCAATCGGGACACACAGAGAGAAATGACCAAAAGTCTTCGGCAATGTGCAATCGACCATCATACCGACTATACTGTAGGCAGCCCTGTTGAATTACTGAATCAATCCAATAATTTTGGACAGAGAAATTGTTACATGTTAGAAACGTTTCAGATTGCACTAAACGAAGATTTGATAGCAGAACTTAGTAAGGACAGTGGTAAAGCAGTAGTGAAGGTAAAGAATCAGTGGACAAGCCTAATAAAGTCACGTGTCCTGCTGGCGAGATTTGCTGCATGCTCGTGGTGCTGGATCGCTGCAGCCTTCGTATACTACGGGCTTACTATCAACTCAGTGGCACTTTCGGGAGATAAGTATGTAAAACATAATTTCTACATAACTCAACTTAAAGTCGTTATAAATGCTTGTCTATTGAAGGAACTTATGACCTGGCTTTCTTTTAACATGTGATCATAATCTATACGTCTAAGTCTAATCTTTTCTGACTCTACCACTTATAAACTCTTCTTATAAATCTATTACGTAAATCTACTGTCATTGATTCTTTTTACATGACCAATCCATTTAAATCATCCTCTTCTTAATCCTAATCACTATATCTTACACACCACATCTTTCTCTTATTACATCATTCCTTATTTTATCTGCTATATTCACATTAAACATACACTTCTTAAAGCTCTCATTTCTACCGTAGAATATGCCACTAACGTATACTAGCCATGAATCCAGTACTCCTCTATGCACGCACGCCGTGCCTTTTTGAATATGTTCCGGTTACTCTTAAAGGAGGCCCAAATCATTTTGTTACCCTGTTACCCGCCTTTCATTATGGTACTCGTGCTTACCTTCACTTGTTAATATACATACGTCCTAACGTAACCTTGCACCTGTAATCCCCGAAGAGGTAGGCAGAGGAAACTATTACACCCCACGTTTCAGTAGGTATTTTTACGTTCCACTATGGAATAGGTGGTGAACCCATCGCCATACATACTATATGCATCTTAGACATGGGAATTCGTACACTTACTTCACACACTGCCGAACTTTTTCGATGTTAAACTCGATTTTCGACTCTCGATCGATCGACTTTCGATATTGAACTCCGTATAAATAGACTTAAGTGTTCGTATCAGGTTGGTACTTACCCGACACTTGTATAGTATTTTCCACACATAACTCCTCTTCACTCTCGAAGAATTTAATGATTGTAGTGGAGGCGAACGAAATCTGTCAAAACTGTAGCAAGTGGGAAGCCTTAATCTCTGCTTACCCCGAAGGAAAATTGACGTGATAATATGAATGTAAATCAAGTTAAACAGAAATACGCTGTCATGGCACTGGCACTTGCATCACCCTTAATATTATTACGTATTTTTACTAAATATTGTCTTTTCTGATGCAACAGCTATTTGAAGGTAGGATGTGAGTCTACTTCCTGACCACAAGGAAGACGGGGTGCTCAGTGAAAAACTGCCAAAAGATTAAGGAAAAACGAGTAAACAGAGGAAAGTAATTGTAGGTAAAGGATAATAACAATAGTCTCTGAAGATTATATCGCCTACGGTCCCTCAAACATTCCATTAGTTTTGGACATGATTGGACACTGTATAGGACAATGTAAGGTATTGTAGAAGACCGAAAAAAGAGTATAATGACGTTGACAAATCAAACTGTATTACAGATACGTTAACTTCGCGCTTAGCATGGCGATGGACATTGTAGCCTCACTGCTGATCGTGATAGCGCTCGACCACTTCGGAAGAAAACGATGCATCTTTGTAGCGTTTTTGGTGTGCGGCGTGACGTGTGTCATTCCATTCTTCATATGTAAGTTTATTCAGTACCCAAATATTATAACTGTACAACTTAGTGAAGTCCACTCCTGCGATACGTGTGTGAGCAAAAGCGGGTAAACACACAAGCAAACGAATAGTGTCAGTTAACACAGCGCCATGGATACTTGTCTTCATTTATCGTAGCTACTTTAAAGTAGTAGTAGTAGTAGTAGTAGTCCATCTTAAAATATATCACAACTCGTGATCTGTTGATATCATGCACACCATGCTTTTTTACATTGCAATACTTTTTTTTTCTTATTTACACTATTATTAATTTACATTTATTTTTTAGTTTGGATTTAATAAAAGCGTGTTTTTTTACTGTTTTATTTATTTCCCTTCTTTATAAGTCTACGGGTTATTGAATTTGATGTAGTTATTTAAGACATTAGGGTTGTTTGATTTCAGCACACTCCGGCACAAGTGTGGGACTGTTTTTCACGGGCAAGGTGTCTATAACGTTTGCCTACAACTCGCTATGCATGTTCACGGCGGAGCTGTTCCCCACGGCCGCGCGGTCTTCGTCACTCGCCGCCGTCTCGCTCGTCGGCCGCCTGGGCTCCGTACTAGCCACGCAGACACCACTGCTTGTAATCAACATTCCATAACTCCTTTTATTAAAGTATTCTACAACTGTTTTATAAAGCTTATATTGGAACATAAATACCTAATAATGCGTAGTAACGTGTGCAGAGCCTGTACGTGCAAGCGCTGCTGTACGGCGGCTGCTCGCTGTCGGCGGCGCTGGCCGTGCTCACGGCGCCCGAGACGCGCCGCGCGCCGCTGCCGGCCAGCGTGCGCGACGCCGAGCGCATGCG
>DWDV01001466.1:0-13198 GCA_018245615.1 Mimoniades ocyalus | reverse complement strand
GGGAGGGGGTGCGAGGCGAGGCGGGGGGTACTCACTTTCGCGATGACATCGTCCTTTTTCTTTTTGTCGACGTCTATCGAGTCCGTGGAGTGGTTGTGCGCGTCCAGCGCCGGCGACGTGATGGGGCTGGTGCCTGCGACAAACGACCCACCAATCACACGCCGCCCGCTGCATAAGTATTATTTATGCAAGGAACGATTTCTATGTTAATTTCGATATTGTAATTTATCACGTAGCTTGTATTTCGTGTCTAAATAAAATCATACTCATACTTCGAGAAAAAATTAAGCAAACATGCCGCCTGTGCTTCGTTGATCGAAGAGGCGAAAGAGTAAATTATGCGTTATGACTGCATAAAACCAACCAGGATATCAGGACATTGACGATTTTGAAAAGATAAAGATATCGTTTGAAGGAAATACCCACAACGATGTGCATTATCTAGGCGAGCCAGTGGTTGGCGTCGGAGTCATTCTCTAGGTAGAGACACACCTGATAGTATGCTAGTGGGGGATCCTGGCGAGTCGTTGCTGTTGTTACTGTCCGTGGTGGCGGAGGACGGCAGGCCGACCCCGCTGAGCTCGATCTCGTCCAGTCCGTTGATGTCGTCGTATATGGTGTCGTTGTCCTCGTAGCCGGGCTCCAGCGACGACACTATGTAGTACTCCACATCCTCCTTTATTCTCTTTATCTGCGGAAAGTACAACTTTTTCATTTGTATGGACAACTGTAAGTGTTCAGAGCAGCAGGGGACGCGTACGTAACTTAATTGTAAATAATGCAACATCTTTTTTCTGGTTATAATTGAGGTGTTTCAATTAACGTATGTATTATTAAATTAATAGTAAAAAAATTATAGATAATATTCATCTATTCAAAAAGGGATATTGGTTAAATAAATTAAATTATCTAGTAATAGATTGTACTTACATTGCCAATATGGTTCGACTGTATGGTTGCGTAAAAATAAAACGTAAGAAACATTCTGATATAGTCACTCATTAATATTTACACGACATGTGCAAGAAAGCCCAAGAAACAAATAACAACAATCTAATATTAATCTATGTATAGACAACAATTAAAATTGAAAAAAAAGAAAGACTAATTATTCCAAAACAAAAAAAAGAAGAAATAAAGAATAAAGATTGAATCACTAATAAAATCGAATTTCATATTAGAAATTCAGAGCCGTGTGAACATCAGATATATAATAAATTATATGCAAGTAAAGTACATAATTATGCAACATTATCAATTGTAAAATTGTATTTTCAAACATAACAGTGAAAAAAATATTTATATATTTATTATGATGATTTCAAATATTTAGAAGCCCGTTGGACCGAGTGCGAGAGCTTGTATCCAAGCCGACATCGGACTCGGCTTTAATGCCCCATAGGCATAAGGCACTTTACACACAAGAGATTATCTGACCCCAATCCCATACAAAGCTGTTGCATTACATCGACCGTCGTGAGCATGTATTTGACGCTTACCTGTTCCACTTCAACTGACATGTTGTCGAGCATCCGTAGCAGTGTTTCGAGTTTCTTTATGTGAAACCTGTGCTTTTCCAGCTTCAACTTGAGCTCCTCCATCCTATCCTGTTTCTCCTTGTCCAAACGTTTCTTCTTACCCACTAACAATGATTCCACTTCTGACTCGAATAAGTCGATCTGTAATCGAAGCAAACATTGTTCTTTATATATATTATTCTTTATATTTCTTTATATTCTTTATATTCATTGACATACGCACACACACCGACATACACATGCGCACATATGCCTTAAAGAAGTTAAAAACGTCGTTACTTGTTGCTGAATTATTTTAACTATATTACATACATGTAACTGGGTTACATTAATGTTATAATAAATAAAAAAGAACATCTTGTGCAACGAACCGAAAATTGACGGTAAGGGAAAATATTTAACCCTCTATTAATATGTTATATCAGAGGTTCACTAATATTTAAACGATATTAAAAATACATTTAAATTTGGAAGAGTCTATAAAAAACACCGTTCTGTTTTAAATATTATATTAAACAAATTAATTCCAAGCTACCTATCACCGACCATAACACGAAAAAAAAAAACAACAAGCAGGTAGTGTTAATAGACCCCACGGCTTATATAGTAGTGGGACGATTACGACTAAACTTTTCTTCGTACATTCACAATGGCCACAACAATGGATCTGAACGCAAGTGAATCAAGGCAAAAAAATAAAAATAAAAAATTGCTCTCGATTATAACGCAGTTGAATCGAAGACTCGAGACCCGATTGCTCTTACGAGATCGCGTTACCAACACAATCGTTTTAAACTATTAACGTAATTGATAACTCTCCACGCACACACCGCGCCGAACATCCGAGGAGTAGATGACACTGAATACTGTACTCATAGTACTGAATGGTTACAGAGAAGATTTTAATTTAGAAAATACTCAATTAAATATGATATCTACTGTAACCCAACAATATCATTATCACGCACCTTTGATTATAACACAGAGTAACTTATCAAAGTAGTTTTAATTTTTAATTCATTAACCCGAACAGCGATTTTATCACAGTAACCAGTCAACGACAATATCGTGCACGGATTTAGTGACCTTTTAATGACAAACTCAAGCGATAATCTTGGGAACGCTTCGAGCAGTAATTGCAACACTTCTTAATCTACAACTTTGTTTTAATGAGGGCTTGATAGTAATTTATTTATGAACGAAAAGTAATCGGTCATATTTAAGAAGAAAAATGATACGATATATCTCTAGGAAAACACAGACTTACTTGTAAATTTAATGCGTCGATAGAATTAATGAGCCATGAGGACATCTCGTCGCGCTCCTTCTGCGCCGGGTCCAATTTCTGTGCCGCTCCGAGTCCCTCTTTTGAGTATGCCTTAGTTTTAGTCTCACGTTCAACTACTTTAAACCTCTCCATTTGCTGCAACAAAGAGAAATGATGATAAGCAACTGTTGGTGTGCACAAAATAATTCCATTCTTGATCTAATAATTGTGATATTATTCACTGTAAAAATTTCAATGGTAAATTTTGTATTCATATAGTTATATTATTAGGCACACAGGGTAAAATCATCTAGCATGAAATTTATTGAATTAAAATGGCATGTAAATGGTAAAATAAATTTAGTATAAATTATGTATAGTATAACAAAAACACTATGTTTATGCATTAAAATGTATTCACAAACAGATGTCTAAAAAACACTCACAACTCCGACGTTATCACAGGTTGGCAAATGTTTGTTATAAAATTTCTTAACATGGTTTAATTGAAAATTAGCATTTGTGAACTGCAGATTATGTATAAAATACCTATATTTTTGTTTATAAAATATTACACTAAGCTTATTGCCAAAGACCAGTTGAAATTTTGACTATAATGCAGAAGTCCAGTGTGTGATTTTAAGTATTCGTAAAAAATCTACATTCAATCTATATCTTTGGAATATGGATGATGTATTAAAATGTATTATTTTAATCAGCGACCCCGCTCTGTGCACCTAGCTTATAAATAGTTTTAAACATTCAGACAGAAAATGAATTGAACTCTTCTAAACATTTAATAATATTTAATATAATCCACTGCAAAGATAATGACTCAGTATCTATCTTGTGAGTTTTCAATTATTTACTATAGATAAGAATTATTCCAAAACAAACACAGCAACATAAAGTATACATCAGTGCAATATATTTACTTTATGCAATGGATGTATTATGATAAAGGATTATATTGAAAATTACCTTGATTGTTGGTTGGGAAAGAACTTCTCTATATCGAATTTCTTTCTTATACGGTAATATCATTACAAATAAACCAATAAATAACCAGTCCAACTGAGTCTTTATATATTTGAGATGCATTGATATAATATGATTGAGAATAGGGAGATGGGTTTTTATAAAGTACTAGCTAAAGATCATTGATTGTATGTACATGAAATGTAGATATTGGCCAACTTAGAATCCAGATTTTCTCGTATATATGAAGATGTTATTCAAATATTTAAAATCAGTCTTTCTGATAGTGGATATCGCTGCTCTACTGAATTTAAAGTACCAATGTTTCTGTGTCAAATGTATACAATTGAAAAGCTACTTACAAACAGTACAATTTCATAACAACATTTTTGTGGTTTTTGAACAAACACTACATTTAAATTTACAAAGTTTACAAACAAAATATATATAATCAATGCATATATGTACATTTTTGAGTAATTTACTGTGTAATTCAAAGGTTGTGTGGTACAAAAATAGATAGATGAAATTTTACAGATGAATGATATTTGTTTAAAAATTCAAAGGCTGTATATATGATATAAGCATGAATATTGGGTCAGATGGTCTAGAAAAACATTTAACATTAAACTTATACCTGGTGTGGCAAACACAAAAATTGGGAATACGTAAGCTTACAGAGAACCTAGTCATATAATAAATAATTTTGTAGATTAAATGAAAAAAACTGCACATAGAATAACAAATGAAAATTATGATAGTGTAAATGCAGAGTGATTCAAGTGAATTGCTCTGTTTATTGATTGTCAATTGTGTACTGTTCATATTTAATGGAAAAAAAACATTCATAATACTGAAAATTTCTGAGAGCCTATGTTTTGGACACTATCAATACAACCATTCTATGATATAACTAAATAAAAATCAATAACAAACAATGAAGTACTCTTGTCTCTAATATTAAAATACAATTTTTTACTAATGTATTGAGATTACATTCAAATAAAAATGGAGTAATTTGTGTGGTATAAGTAATACTTCAGATTAATAAGGAATTAAAATATCCAACAAGAAAATATTCTTCAAGGTTAAGATTACACATAAAAAATACCCTTCAATGAGGCTAGTTTTATCTGACTTGTTCTATATAATCCTATCTCTTATCTACTCATATGGCTTGTTAGCTTTCATTCATTAAAATTTAATTATTACTAAATCAGGGGCAATCATACAACACATGTTCTATTTTGATGAATAGGTAAATTATAAAACATTAACAATAATTTTCATATTGATACATGTGTATCAAGAAAAATAACATAAATAATTTTTGGTGTAGAGTTTTTATGTATGATAGAAGAGCAGACTTGCTCAGAGAGCAATCACAGGTGATGTACCAAAATGCTAAAGTTAAAAGAACAAAGCTATATAAAGAGTTTGAGTGTAATCTGTCTAGTTTACACATTTAAGTCATGATGCCTACTTATTATTAAAATTGTTATTGACTAGAGACCATATTTATGTTGTGAAATAGAAAAATTCACTCACCGTTTCTATTAGTTTCCTATAATCTAAAAGTGTACTCTTATCCTTAATCTCCCCGGAGGCGATCCACGACTTGATCTGATCACGTAGCCTCTGGAGCTTCTTAATCTCCTTCTTGAGATCCGCTTCATACTTCTCTTTCTGATTACTGTTTGTCGCATTGTGTACCTTTTGCCAAATGTCCTCGAAAGTCTCTACTCCTTCCGTTACCTTTTTTAAACACCTGTCTATTTCACCTGCAAAAATCATAGCCACTGCACAATATGCCAATTGATATATCCACCGTAAGTGTAACTAACCGTTTATGAAGCTAATCTACACTTTTAACACGTTTACAGCACAGAATTATGTGAATATCGATGTACTGCAGTTACAAATCAGTCAATAATCACGTTGTTATGCTCCCGTAAGAAAAACTCACGTCTATAAGCACGTAGCATCTCGCAATCGCGCTGTCAACAGTAACAGACACCGATTTATGTTGAGTTTGAAGTTTTACTAAAATATGTTTACAGGTGATATAAGTGCAGTGCTATCGACTCTGTGCCAGAGGTCTCCACTGATGGACAATAGAACTCTAGAACACGTATCTACATAGGTTGGGGTCAATCAATCTCTAACCAGATAACATTACGAATTACCTTGTAATTTCCTTGTCGCAGCCATAGCTATTTACACATGTGGACGAACGTTCCGTACATATCCTAAACATACAAACTATTTACAGTAAAATGCACAAAAATTATTGATAAACAGACAAACTACACATCTGAAGCTTTGTTCGAATCCAAGATGGCTACCGTACACCGCTCGAACTGTTAATGACTGAACGCATCCAGGCCGACGACCACAGTATCAACCTGTCTCGCGCCTGGAATGGTAATTAGCACGAAGCTTTCATAAATAATTATGAATAAGTTGTCACTAAAACAACAAACTTCAAATTTTCCACAAAATGATTTTAGGTACGTCGCGTAGACCATCAATCAAGTGCGCAGGCGCAAAATAATAGAGCAAAGCATAGACAAAATAGCAATAAATTGACAATTGGTGTGAAGAGTAACTATACTCTATTTTAATAACAGTACGTTTCTTTAATAGTAAAACGTTAAATGTATATTTTGGAAAATATTTTGAATATATTGTACTATCAAGTATAATTTACAATATGTAACATGAGATTAGGTAGAAAAAAACTTATTTGTGATCTGTTGTTAAACGGCAGCACACATAAGTACCATTATCTGACACGAGATGGCAGGGCATTATTTTATTTCGCAGCCGCTAGAGGACGCTTTTATTAATAAATGTAGTAAGGAACTATCAAATTTTTTTCTTTTGTAATATCATATTATGTAATATTATATTATGTTATTGTACAAATAGCCACTTACCTATTCTATTGTATGGAAATTCACCAAGCTGAAGCTCGTAAAAGCAACCCAACAAAAAAACTAGTAGTAGATTATTTAATTTATACGAATAAAGTAATGCACCTACTTGTATAAATAGTTATTCAAATCATCTCAATCAAATGACAAAAATTATACTTTTTTATCAGTAACAAACTGCTTAAAGTACATTAAAAACAAAATAGTAACTTTAATTTCTACTCAGATTCAATAATACCAAGTCTATATACGACACAGAATAATGTTTAGGCATGACGTTCAACCGAAGAATTTTGAAAGCCTTAATTTTGTATGTATAAAATTAAGTTTATACAGTTAAGTTATATGTAAGAATATTGTACAGTATAGGTAAACAATATTACGGTGTGAGTAGGCATCGGTTAGATATCAAGTCATGATATTTAACGTTTTGTGACTTCATTACTGTTTAACAACGGCTCGAGGACCTGTTTACTGCGAGAGCGTCGTAAATGGCGTTATATTACCGTTTTACAGCACTCCTTTAACAGCCGAAGTGTTATTAATTGGAGTGGAAGTAACGATACTCGATATTATAGATCGTTTTTGTAACAATTAATTATTTAAGTACTCTCTAGTTGGACACTTTCGTATTTATGTATAATTATTTAAAATATTTTTGTTAAAAGTATGAGAATTCTTACCGTTAGCATTGCTTACGGTAATGAGAATATTTTTTAGTGGTTTGATTTGTCACATTTTACATATAAAATTTAAGTACTACATATATTGTTTCAATCAAATACGAATATTCACGTTCATGTTAATTTAAACTGCATCTTATTGTATCAAAACGTCACCGCTACAATAACAATTGCAAAATTTTTCAACTCTAGACTGCCTACGCCGCGAGAGACCCGACATGGTGATGTAATAACAATAATATATCGTTACACTTTTGTATAAATCGATGACGATCTAAACCGAACTTTATACCTTACATGCAATGCCTTTAATGTTACACTGCAATCTCTTGGCCAAGGAGTTGAGATCGAGTCCAACCCCCATTCAATCTCATAAGCTTCCAATGCAACAGTGAGCATGACTAATGATAGTTGAACAATAATGAAGAGGAAGACAGAGCAGCGTAGTACACTCCCACTTTTCACCAGTTACGTTTACGTCCCACTACGGAATAGGTGGTGAGTCTAATAGCATACACCGAGCACATATCCAGACTCCGAGTCACTACTATACTATGTATAATGAAAATTGGTCGTTTCATTCGTCTTCATCATAGACGAACCACATTAGTACTGTCAAGGTCAGGACAAATGAGTAGCGAAACTTCACATAAGTCCACATCACTACAATCACCTTATGCATACCATCTATAATGATTTACGCATGATCTGGTTCTACTAATACCTATTCCGCCACTCAAAATTTATTTTCAACAGTCCGTCGTGTTAAAGGCTATATCATTGTCATTTGAAGGTACGATTTTAATAATCAGATTAAGTTAAGATAAATAAGCAATGAAAATCAAATGCAGTATTACGTTTCAGTTGAACTTTATAAAAAAAAACCTATTAATTTCTAAGAACGAGTTGTTAACTTCGGTGTCGCTAAATTTAACGCAAAATAAAGTATATTAAGCTTTTGATTAAATTCTATAACAGTTGGTGTTTTTGCTAAATTTCTACACGTTTAATTATATTTCACAATAAAAATTATGGCATTTTATATTTGTATGATAAAATTTTGCCTCATGCGATTTTTGCGAAATCCTCATGATTTTTGCGAAATCCATTGGACAAGCAATTACAATTTGATACCTATATGTCGAGAGACTGTTATTGTTCAAAGTAGGTCCTAACCGAGCGCTGGTAAAACAGTTCCTTTTTCAAATAAAATAGATTATTTACGACCGTCAATAAACGTCTCCATTTTTATTTTTGTAGTATTAAATATTAAATCGGATATATTCACAGTTATTATTGGATAGCTAACTTTGCTCATCAATAATGTATGAGTTACAAATAAAATCGCCTTTATTATGAAACACAGATTAGGTAACCGCAGATCTTATAATACCCACAAAAATTTATCTGTGGGCTCCTTTATATCAGCACGTCCGGATATCCCCAATGGGATAGGCGGAGTGTACTTATTAATTCAACTTTTCACATTGTAAACATTCGAAGGAATAGGTCGGGAGCCTATTGACATAATTGGCTCCTCTATAAAACAAATACAAAAAGGAGTAAATTTTTAATACATGTGTACCACAAACAAAGCTATTAACGAAAAATGTGGTCGTAAAATGCAGTTCGAAGCGTTTTATCCCAGCCAATAACCCTCATTGATTTGTCCAATACAAAAAGAAAGCGCAATAACAGATTAAGATAATATGCTTGGATTTATTATAAACTGGATTTAACATAAAATATTAAACATAGGAGTTACTCTGCTGTTTTCTTCACGAATCGTCGTCGTTTGATGGATCCAGTGACTTATAGATAGGTCCAGCTTCATTCAAATATGTGACGATGGGGTCTCAAATTGCGAACATGTGTTGGGTAGACGCGAAATTACTTCAGTGCAGATTAAACACATACGTATATCAGCCCTTTCCTAGGGACCCAGGCAGAATATACCTATCAAAAAGAAGCGTAACGGTTACCGAAAAAACATATCATTCCAATAACATTCCATATTTTTAAATATGTCATACATGTAATGGTATATTATAAATAAAAATGTCGTCTCAATGTCTGAAGGACTGCAAACAACGTATTTAACACATCGATAAACGTGACTTCGCTTTTAGACTCTCACATCGCGATGTCAGATTGAACGCACATCGCGAGCCCGCGTAATGTAAAACATAGTGTCATAGTACTGTTTAATAAGAAAATTAAATAATCCATCGCCTAAACGTGTAGCAATGTTTTAAATTAGATTCTTATATTTCCTTATAATAACAGCATATGCTTAAGACATTGATACTTTGCACATATAAACACCACGACAGGCAGTCTCAAGAATACCATCAATATATGGAAATTATTAAGAAACGCGTAGGTATATTTTAAATTTCATTTGTAATAGCAGTAGCCTCGCGTTTGACTACAATCTTACACAGTGGCGGAACATACTCGTATATTTGGCTCCGCCATTGATTGAGATTGTAGTCAAGTGGGCAAAGTAGGTACTTCTCGTGAAGCCTTCTTCTGTCATAGTAAGACAGATTGTATATATTAAAAAACTGGCATGGTACATGAAAGTTTAAATTTTTAATCATAAATAAAATTAAAAACTATATTGATTGACTAAAATGTTCAATGAAGTCTTCGAATGCTGATTACTCGGGAAAAAATGCGTGTCCCTGGAGATGAGTAGCCATTCGACTTAAAAAAAATAACAAAATATTCGAATACAAAACATACAATCGACACAGTAGATCGATATTAACAATGGAAAACCAACAAATGTCATGAGAGTAAGTAAAAATATTTAACATTTTATGACGAGTACAATTGGTTCACACGTTCACGGAACTTAACCCTTAGAACGCCATGAGGGTCACCAGTTGGCCGACAAATATATGAAAATAATTTAGGTCGGCGTTCAATGTGTTAAGTAGTATCTAATAAATCTACGAGGCGCGAGGCCTCTTGGTCTCTAGGCGGAGTCACTTGGACTGGCCACAAAATCCGGTAAAGCTGTGAAGGCTATAGTGACAATTAAAAAAAAACTCTTGGTCTCCGAAAGTGTAAGCAGTGGCCCACACCCTACTTTGCCTTTGATCTCACCAAATGGAAAGAGGAATAGTGTATTATTGGTAGAATAACTTGGGACTCAGACGATTGATACAGAAAAGAATCAAAATATGTTTTACTTATATGTAGTAGGTACTTACGATGAAATTTAATCGATTCGTGTAATATATTCTTAACCAGAATATTCTGCATTCAGTAACAGCACCAGAATAATAAATTAATCCGATATCAATTTTGGGAAAAGTGTAAGTTGTAAAGGGGCCTCTATCTGTGAGATTAAACCTGTCTTAAAGAAATGATTAACAAACAGACACTCACCGCCATCAAACTTCGTTGTTAAAAGTTCTATTTGTCCCTAAATTTTAGTAGCTCCATATATTAAGTGACCTGCAAATCTTCTCATAGTCTGGAGTCAAATAAATAAAAGGTTAAACCACAACAATAATTATTCTATCTAAAATTGAACCCCGAAAATAATCAAACCCACGTAAAACCTCTGCACCTATATTTATCACTGAAAACGTATGAAACTGATGTTTTTAATGGTTTGACAACAAACGCCCTGTCTTTGTTTTTCATTACGTCATGACAGGCAATTAATCAATGTCGTGAGCGTGTAGCGGCTAAATTACCAAATTCGATAAAATGCGTAACAGCTAGAACTTTTTGTAATGAATGCGTGGTCGTCCACTACAGTTTTGTAAGTTGATCAGAATCCACAAATTTAGACAATTATTATCTTAAGACCTCACATTATTATCGTCTGGGAATGGAATATGATTCTCTATGGATCGATATTATAGCACTATGAAGATAATGGTGGTGTGGTAAATTTCTTTGAATTTTTCAAATAAAATAAATGTTTCAAATAATAAATAAATATAATAAATAATATTTCGGAACATCTCCACACACGGCCATCTGATCCCAAACTAAGCTTCAAGAGAGCTTGTGGTATGGTAACCAGTTGACTGATAAACTACATATACATATACATACATACATGTAAATATATACTTAAATAGATGTTTTTTTTTAATTATTCTTCACACCCAGCCACAGAACAAATACTTGTATGCATTTTTTTTAAGAATATATATATATAAAACAAATCCGCAACTGACTTCAACTAGCAATGTAGAAATATGATTGTTAGTATCAGTCGCCAAGATGCATATTACTTGGACTAAATGTTGAATCACAAAAAATACATATAACATAATACATACAACATAATTATAAATTATATAAAATCATCAACATCCGTCTATTGCAATCCACTGAAGACACAGGACGGGTAATGCCCGTAATCCCCACGCTGGCGCTGGATTTGCGGAAAGGGGATCGCAGAACACCGCATCTTGCACCACCTACATAGCCGCCTGTCGGTGGCGTGGGCATTGAGCTGTGCAATTCGATATTCTATAAAAAATATGACTGGACTTGATTTTGAGTGCCTCGTTGGTCGTCTCGGTTGCAAGCGCGACTGCCGATTGGGTTGGTCCTGGGTTCGGGCACTACCAGATTTTTCTAATTTAGATTTTCTAGTAGTGTAGCAAAAGTTCCACCCCTGTTCCAAGGGACCTACAACGTAACTTCTCTGCCTACCCCTTCCGAGAAATACAAGCGTGAAATTGTATTCCTTTGATTTATCGTTTTGCATAAATTTAATAATATCTTCCATTGTTTATGTGTCAGAGCGCTATGTTGCATTGCAAGAGACGGTACGATGATCGGAAGTGTAGGTATACACCACTGATGTTGATTAACTGAAGTTTCACTTCCGATATCGTCTCAACTTTGATAGTTTGGCAATAACAGTTTTGTGTTGTATATACATATTTGTGTATATACATATATTGATATATAGAGACTGCGTGGTGCGGCATACAATGTAATAAACATGTAGTTTAGCTGTCAATTTCTAAAGTTCAATAGAACTGTGGATATTATGTGTCAAGCGTCACTAATAAATTGCACTCACAGTAAAATACAGTGACCGGGCTAATGTTATTATTATCAACAGTATCTATTCCTGCATTTCTGTAATCATATTAATATTTGTAATGATTGTAGTAATAACCTATAGGTATTAACTTTACTAGCTGACACTAATAGGTTCATTTATATTCCTGTTTGAAGTCGCAGATGCGTATGTATCGACAGAAGTTGCCACATTTGACTCTTGCGTACTCGTTTACTCTCTTCACTTAAAACAAGAACGAGAATATATTGAATATATTGAAATAGTAGTGTTGTTTGATTTATCGTTATGTATAAATTGTATCACATCTTCCATTGTTTATATTTCTGAACGTCTATACTTAGAGCAGTACATTATCCGAGACCGTATTATTATCGGAAGTATGTCACTGTTGATGTTGAACAACTGACGTTCGCTAAACGTGCGCTTCCAATAATTTTTGACAGTTCGTTTGTGTTTGTGTGTACGTATGTATGTTGCATATTTAGCATACGTGATAATCATCGGCCTGATTAACTACATTGGTAAATATAGGTTTCCCCTGAGAACTTTTGGACCATAATCCCTGCGTTGGGCATGCAGGCTGGAGATCGTAAAACACGTTTATTCGCATCACCTGCGCTGTTTTCCGCACACAGCCAAGACATGTAGCCAAGGGCGGATCCGGGGGGGAGGGAGGTGATCATGGGGGTGTAACCCCCCCCCCCCGGCTGGGTCCACGTCCATAAAAA
>DWDV01001465.1:0-13199 GCA_018245615.1 Mimoniades ocyalus | reverse complement strand
CTTAAAAGTAACTGGTGAAACGTGGGAATGTTCTACATTCCTCTGCCTACCTCTTCGGGGATTACAGGCGTGATGTTGCTTTTTTTTTAATATAATTTTTTACACTGTATCTTTAAATCTTGATTATGGTTACGAATAGGTTTTTTGTATTTTTGAAAATACATTTCTTTAAGCCTATGAATAGAACAGTTAACTGTACCTAATCATAGGAATATTAACGTTAAAGTTAAATATCGAACATATCCGCTCACAATAGAATGGTATAAAACTTTATAACAAATAAATGTTATTTTTTTTATCGATCTTTAAAATTTGAGATGCACAGCACTAATCTACATACATGTGTACTTCACGAGCGTGTTATGGTCGCGTTAACCAAGTTTCACGGCCGACCAACCAGTTCGATACTTATCGCTAACATATCTCACTAAACGCGTCTAATAACCAGAGCGTTTCTTATAGCATCAGTGGATGATAGTGAGGTGTGGAGATGTTGTTACTATAGAAGTAGAATAGTAATTATTAAGTAAATTTATACATCCACAGTGTTAACATGTATTTTAATTTTAAAGTTCTTTAATATTTTTTTTGCACATACTGTATATCGAGAAGGTAATCATATTAATTTTAGAATTGTAAATGTAAGTAATATTTATTTATGTGTACTGAACAAAGTAATTTTTCATCTACGTGGTATACAGTTCAGGTAGCGTACAAGGGGAAATGATTGTTTCGAAAATTATTATTTTTTGAATAAAATCCTCGTGCTTTGATGCATGCTATCGCTACTTATTCGCTTGATGAAATAATATTGTCAGCTCCAACCGAATTTGGTTCCCACTTTTGGGCATTAAGCAACGTGGGCTGACGTGGTATCGGTGGTTTTATTTAAATGTCACATAGCATTATTATTCTTTAATCTGTGATTGTAACACGCAATACCATTAATTCAATGTACTACCTAAAATATCTGAATTACTATTAAATTTGAATTAAAGACTCCGCAGTGTAATAAGTATGTTAGACATAAACTGTAATTAAATTCGACTGCGTAACGAAGTAATGCATTCTGTGACAAGATTACCATCTCGAGAAGAATTCGTAAAGTGACTGTTTTTGCTTATACATACGAGTACTTTCAAATGCTTTCTTGTGAAACTGTTAATATACAGAGATATACTCTGCATTTCTCTGATCTCGAAAATATTTTATATAAACAAGTGAAAGAACACGATTAGTGAACTTTCTTCTGTGATATTTCTAGGAGAATTTCCGTGGTTCTTTGAAAATGTTAAACTAGGCTTTGCTATTTAATCTGCGGCAAGCTGAAGGAGTGTTAGTCAGAGCCCTAGTTTTAAACACTCGTTTGTGATATTCATTGATTCACTAATACAAGTTTAATTTACAGGATGATTGCAGGCATACATATCTTTTAATTCTGACATAAGTAAAAAACAATATTATTTTCTAAAATGATCATTAAAAAATCAAAAACAATTAAAATAAAAGATGCAAATACTGATTTAAGTATTCCAATTTTAAATAAGTACACAGTACGACTTATACTTGCTACGGTTTTAGTTGTTATTATAACACGAACATGCAACTATTGACATATAATTATCATACATAAGGTATGTATTAAATACGCAGGAAGTGCACAACAAGGAACTGTACAATGTCGATCGACAGCACAAACCAGAAGTCAACGCGCAATGCAAAACGCACCGCAATTTCCAGAACTAATATGCTTTCTATTGCTTTCTCAACAATAGTGCATGCGTCAGCTGGGACTACATATTTTTTCGCGACCCCTCACTTTCTCCCCATCATGTTTCTTGTACCATTGATCGCTGGAAACTTGAAACAGGCGTCGCTTCCGACGTCACATACTCGACACACGTATGTGTAACAGCCAGACCTTCGCGAGCGGAAACGACGATTTTACTTTAATTAGTTCGCGTTGGAAAAGCGGAAAATAAATGGAAACTCATTTCTAATTGGTGGGAATATACTGTCATAATTATATTCGAACGACGAGCAGTAATTGTCTCTTGTGAAGTCAGATTTTGGATAAGATGTCGCGGATCGAGGTCGTCCATGCGATTTTCTGGGTCGTGAAATCTATCACCTGTTAGCTGGGCAAACTGCAAATTTGTCATGTCAATATAAACTTGTATCAGCGACAGTAATTCATTTTTAGGTGACATTTAATATACATATAAAACATTAACAACCAGACGGATTGGTATTGCATGATAAATGACTGATATATTTTATGACGTTTGCAACATCAGAGCTTGCCAACGCGTTTCCGGCTTTGAAGGTTACATTGGCGCTGGTTATTGATATTTTTTATGAATCAAAGCCTGTGAGAATTAGTCCTATAGTTTGTAGGTCAGAATATTAAAAAATCTAAAAATCTCAAACTCTTAATCAACTGATAGGAATGATAGACAGACACAAGTGACTTACACCTGACTTACACTTACGGGACACCTGACTTACACTTATTTACACATTTTGCACAGGGATATCTCTGAGATTTTGGTATAGTCATAATAAAATTTAAAATGTGACAGCAGTATTGAAAAACAAAACATTCAACGTTTCATGCCGATAAGTAGATTTTCAAGTATAATGGGTGTTTGAAAATATAATAGCTATTGTTCCTATAAAGACAAAGACAGCTAATCAACTGTGTACAATCGCAAAATATCCGTTTAAAATTTGTTTCGTGTGTTGCAATTAACAAGTGTTAATTGTTTGCACGACAGTTATTATTAGCTCCTTGAAATTTCGAACGTGAAGGTTCGACATTTAGGCCCACATCCAGTTTCAATGGGCTTTGTAAACGAAAATTGCCACAAACTACAAACTACGTGACTTTCAAAACGACCGAAATGACTGTGACCTCTAAAACTGGACGTGTGTAACGCAAAAACAGAAATTAAATAGACAATTACCTTAGTCGTGTTCTGCATTTGTAGGAACGTTGCTATTCCGGCTCGCACGCGGTTTTTGACGCCGCGTATCGTCCCCTTCGAGCTGCGGATGGTCGACGGCGACTCTTCGCTCTTGTAATCCTTTATCCCGGCAAAATATTCCACAACCGCTTCATCACATACACTAGCACTAGCACTTTTTACCGACACATCGTCAAATTCTTTCTCATTAAGATGGAAGTCATAATATTTGTCAGTATCGAAAAAATCACTACACACACGCTCCTGTTTCATTTTGTCCAATTTTTTTCTCTCTTCATAAGTACTCTCACTAATCAAAGGCGTTTTACTGTTCAAGTTCGGCGATAAAGACTCTGTGCCGCCGTTTATCTTCGCTCCGCTATTAAACTGCGAAACTAAACGGAACGACGTGAGCTGCGCGCTTTCTTTTGATGTATTAGCATTTTCATTAATATTCTGGCTCACTTCCCCGTGTCGGCCGCTGTTTAACTCACTTTCGGTTTCGACCGTGTTGAGTTTCGCTGAACGGTCTCTAATGTCTTGCAGTAGACCTTGCGGTAGAAAGCTCGTGTCTGTGTTCGTTTTAGTGGTAAATGGCATCTGCGGCGCCGCAGGTGGCTCAAATTGTTTCTTTTCCTTTTTACTCGCTTCTTCGATATGACTTTCGTCAGCGTGCACGGATACATTCAGCTCGCTGCTGTTTAACGAATCACACGATATATTGGAATCATTGTCCTCGAAGTCGAGTTCGCCAAGGTTTCTTGTTGAGCTAATGACTGTGACGGACACAGCTTTCTTTGCTGAATTAGATTTTGATGATTTCTTTTTAGGCAATGGTGGTGGCGTTCCGTCAAGGTCGCTGCACGTACCTGAATCCAGGGTGTCGCTCGGAGAGCATTGTCCGCTTGACATCACCATATTGGTCATCGAATTTGCGTACGGATTGCAATATATGAATGGTGGTTTATCTACCTTAGTAAGATCTTCATTCTCAATTATTTTCGGACGGTTTTCCTCGACATTGAGCCTGACTAGGCTATTATTCTTTTTGCTTGAGTCGTTGATCTTGAACGTGTCAAAATCGACATCGCTTTTGAGATGGACGCTCGATATTTTCGGCGCCTTTGGCTTGTCAGCGTCTGTGTTTATTCTGATTGTAACTACGTGTGGTCCGTTTGCGGTGAGAGCGTCTGAGCTAGGCGTGCTCGCGGGTCGATCTGGCTGGGTCGCCGCTATGAATACCGTTGCTGAAGGGGTCTTTGAATTAAGTACAAGCGAGTGCATCGAACTTAGAGAGTCCATACTGGACCGGCCGTCTGTGGCATCGAATCCGTTCACTCTGAGATTTGCATCATCATTACTTATTTGCGTAAAAGTGGTCGATCCAGTCCTCTGCTTTACTTTTTGAGGCAGAGGGGGGATGTACTCTAGATTAGTACGCGTTGTCACCTCTTCCATCATGTCGATCGAGCTAGTAAGCCGTCATAATTAGTTAACGGTCCTTCCGCTTTCGATGCGAGTCAGGTGCAGCGTGTTAGATAGTGGTAGATGAATAAGGCATAATGGTTCCGGTGACCGATCGAGACTGGGTCAACAATCCGCACGAATGTCCTGATTTTCTTGTGCGCGTTGTTTATATACACCTGCAAAAGAGAAGCACGGATTAGAAAATATTAGACAATTGACTTGTGTGTATTGTAAGTAATTAAACATACCTACTATAATATTGTCGCAACAGTCCTTTAAGTGTTCAACTAAAATATTATAAACCTACTTACAAATACAATTACATATGCAACTGGGGTAAGTTCGATTTGAAGATAGATAAAAAAAAGTCTAATTCTCTGTGTTATGTAATAATAATTCTAAAACTACTGTCATCATTTTTCGTGAATTGTCGAGAAACTTGAAACTCTCCATTTGTTTTTATATGAAGTGTTATGCAATTCACATATAGGAAATATATCATTAAGCACCAATGTGGAGCAATTTGAGTTAATGTGAACATATTTACTTCATGCATACGCACGTTTTATTGAGTGAAACTTAACATGTTCTTAATTCGTACAGGCATACAGTTCATAGTGCAATGACTCGTTGTTATGAAATCTAAATAAAGATTTGTTTTAGTCGTTTAATATTATTCCGCTGTTAGAATGAGAGAAAATGTACGTATGTATTTGCAGTGCAATTTCTTTATTGTTACGTAATGGGTGACACTATAATGTCCTTCAATTATTTCAACGTTTGAAGATCCTAGCTTTCATATGCTCACAAATGATAATCAATTTGAAAAGTGAGCAAGGCGAACGGCGTTCTCGGCTCGGTCTGTTAGCGATGAGTGTCAGTGGTCTCATCTGGTCTTATCTTCTGGCTGCTTAGTGTTCATGAGCGTATGTGTTTCAGAATAAACGTTTACCTTACTTCCGGTTGTTATCGGTAAAAAGTCATCGTTTAAACTTATCCAGTCTACGGACTTTACAGCAATATGTTGAAATATTCTTTAATATTTTCTCAGTTACGTAAAGGGCATTGAGTATAGAAACGAGGTTGTGAACGTTATATAGGCGATATTAATTCCATATTGTATGGTGTCTATATTGAAAAAAAGATCTGGCATTACGCCTGTTGTCCTGAAAGAGTTAGGCGGAAGAGTATAGTACATTGTTACGTTTTTCGGTTCCGTTTTTACTTCTTACTATGCAATGGGGGATTAACCTATTGTTATAAACCGGGCACAAATCCAGACTCTGAACCAAATAGAACTACTAGAAAATCTAATCTACTAGAAAATCTAAGTTGGGAAAATGGAATAGTACCCGACCCGGGATTTAAATCTAGGACCTCTCGATAAGCAACGTGCTTACACCCACTCGACCAACGAGGCATTCAATATCGACGACGAAAATTTTGTGCACTGTCCGAAGTTTTAAGTGTTCCCATAATTTATATATGCTTCTGGTATTATTCTGTATGTAAATGGAAAAGGCATGTTGTACTGAAGGTCTTATATCACTAAATCATTTTACCGTCGTTAGTGAAATAAAATAATAATGTAGAGAAAATTCACATTAGACGGTAAACAATATATCACGTAGCCAATTGTTGTAACAACAAAAGCCTCATCAGATATGGTTTAATTGGTCCATATTGTACTCCAGCAATCTTGCAATACCAGTTAAATATAAATTTTACGGATGTAACCATCGACAAACAGATTTCTCAATCTCGATTATACCGATATCGCTGCGTTTTGTACCATGGAAAGTATGATGTCAATGAGGTTACATAAGTTATGGTTATCCGATTATTGTTGGTACTCAATGAGTTCATTTCTTGATTGTTACGTGTTTCTTGTTCAATTTTATAACGGTAAAAGTTTTTAAATCTTCGGATATAATTTCCAATATCAAGCCTTTATTGTCCACTGCTGGATACGGATCTGCTTTTAGAATGTGAAGGATTAAGGCCTTAGCCTGCCACGCTGGCCAAGTGCCGGTAGGCAGCTTTTCAGAGATATAGTAGAGAACTTTCAGAGAGAGAGAGAGAGAAGAGAAGAGAACGGTAGAGAACATTCTGTACCACTCTAGTGCCCAGATTACCTCACCATGTATTTTTTCAATCTTACGACAAGTAATATTTAATAGTAAACCACATTTAATGTTGTAAAAAAAGACGCGATCGGGACGCTGAATTCTAAACATTTATTACTTCTGTAATAAAAAGGAATGTAATAAAATATCTAACTTCCATATTTTGAATTACAAAATATTAACTTAACTATTTTCGTTAATCTCTGCCACCGGTGCCATCTGCGTTTATTAACATGCCAAAAAACAATTTTATAACATTTAAAATTCAATATAAATAGCTTTACCGGTGTAAGAAATCGTCGTCATCAAGACTGTAGCCCGTAGAGTACTCTACAATGTTCCCTAAGGTGTGTAATGCCGTACTTGGCCAGCGCGATATATTGAGATCCTGACTGTTTACATTCTGAGATAAGTTCCGTGACCAACGATACCATAAAAAACTTAGTGATCATTCTGATCAGTAAATTTACTCTTTTAGTGCTCTCAAATTGCTCTTTCAATGCTGCTTTTTAAAACTCTTTTAGTACTACATATATGTGTATATTTATATGTAGTTACTCACCACAACTTATTATTTTTAGTATAGCGAGGCTACACACCCTCCGTCTATATTACAATCAGGCGTACATTGTGATCGATATCTAGTAACGAGTTCCATCACCTTTAATATCGATACGTCAATCATATTTCCGCAATCCAACAAACATGATCAGAAAAACGCGAACATAAAAATTCTCTTAAGACATTTGGCCTATATTTCTTTCACTTCTTTCATCAAAGCAATAAACAGTGTTCTCGGAACAAATCGGTTTATTTACAAGCAAAACATCCGATTAAAGTTGTTGTCTTACCACAAGCTAGTATAATATAGAATATACAATATAGTATAGAGTAATAAGAAAGTTCGTTATTAAAGACGCGAATCAATTTCCTTCATTGGGTTAATTGGATTGTATTAAGTTAAAAAGAAACCTTGTATAAGACCAAAACTAGGGCCATCCCGAAAAAATCATACCTACATAAGTTAAGCCGGTACATATTATTATAGTATCTATAATTATAGTTTTATGGTAATAATAATAAAAGTATTATTTGTAATATTTTGAATTTGTAATATTTAATGTGATACACAATATGTATAATATAGTAACCAAACAATATCACGCACTGTGAAAATAATAAATTACTAAGAGCGTCAAAAACTCGGATTTTGAGAGCACGTTAAAATAATCTCCGTATTAAATAGTAACATCTACGTCCTTTAGACAGGCTTCAGACTCCGAACCGTGGCTGCAATAATTCAGAAGCCTTGAATGTTGTGACACTAGTAATCGAACTTATCGTTAAGTCAAAACTGATCCGATTACCATGCTACCACAATGACCGTGCAACGACAATTATTATGAATAGATTCATCCATTGACATTTTTCATTCGATTGAAATAAACAAACGCTTAATAGTGACGCAATGTAAATTGAAACATTTAACGCTCCACTGTTTCGATTAATTTTTTGTATCTACTAATTACAGTATTATGACGTATAAAATTGACTTCTGAATTTTGACAGCTAGAATTTTTTGTTATACGGGTACTACATATACAACATAGAGTCACCGACAGATCAGGCAATCAAACCTGATACCTTTAGGGTGATGAATCATTACATTTTAAATTACTATATATTACTATCAGATATCCGTGCAGGAGCACACACCTTAATTATCATACATGTACACGGTATCTGAGCACTGAGTTACTACAAACAGTAACAGAATCTCACAAATTGACCGCTGAATGATGAGATGAGCAACACGAAAAAAACACTTTCCCCTTGTTTAAGCGTCGCGTCGAATTGAATTTTCTAACGAATTCTTTCGAACATAACGACTGATTCACTTCTCGCTGTCCAATTACGTATCTTGATAGCAATCGCACACGGCATTTGTACAAGTTTTTTTTTTTTAATGTACCTAATTATATTTTAACAAACTGTGATAATTAGTAGAGAATTTAAATTAGGCGGCAAATAATAAAAGTATGTAAATAAATGAAAATAAATATAATGTTTTTACCGAACTGCATAAATGTATGGACATTTTAATATACATATATACACAGTATGAAGCTGTATGGTCTAATTATTTAGTAGGTCTGCCTACTGCTATATCTTTGTAGTGACTTTATAATGACCTAAATCTGAAACTAAGTTTTCGATGTGAAGAAAATAGTTTTTAAACGAGCAAGCAACCAAACATCTGGCGATGGACGTTAAGCAGGGCTGTAGAAATAGGAATTAGTCTCAGTTAGTCAATTAATATAACTTGACAATATGTTTGTCCTACATTAGTCAAGTTGGCATACCTAAATAAAAGTGCAGTTAGTATTATTTATTATCTATCCGTTCTATTAGAAACTAATTCTACTACAGATGTCTAATACATCTGGCAACTATTCCTTTTAGACTATAGTATAATTATATAAAATATCCTAAATTATTGTTATTATTATTATAGTCTCTGTTTCTTTAAAATTTAAGTTATTATTAATTCTCAGTTCTTTTATGTTGTTTAATATTTATTTTCACTTTTTGTACGCTTAATATTTATATCACTCATTTTGTGTCCATCTGTTATTAGAGATGCAATAAAAATGTAACCTTATGTACATGTACATTAAGGTTAATTTTATATTGTAATCTCTGTCGATGGTTGTAAAAAAAATTCATATAACTAATAAATAGCGCAGGACTACCTCGTTGGTCAAATGGTCAATGGTGAGCCTATTGCCATACATCAGACACAAGTCCAGGCACCAAGCTACTGCTAGAAATTTCAACTATCTATATCAAGAGAATCTAAGAAAAATCCAATTGAGCCCGCGACTCGGAAAATGAACTCAGAACCTCCCGATCGGCTGTTGCGCTTGCAACCAACACGACCAACGAGGCAATTCGTCTTATGATTTTCATTGGGTTATTTGCTTCTTTTTTAAAGCACTTTTGTAGATAATTATACTGGCGAAAAGCAGTATAATTATAACGATGTACGAACTAGTACAATCGCATACAAAGGAAATGTAAAGTAATATAATAAAATTAAATGAAATCATTACAAACATTTTTGTTACTGAAATATAAGATTTACAATATTATTAAAAATGTTATCACATTTTTTTTTATTTTGTTGCGAAACTTTCGATATTTTCTTCTACTTTATATATATTAAATTTTCGTCATTCGCATTGTAACCTTTTTTTATATTATTTCATATAACAATAACTCACAGAAATTAATTAGCAATATATGTAATTATTTTGTGCGTTTAATTGCATTGCGAATATTATAATGAGTATTTTCATTTGACAATATCATCATCATCAGAGTATTGCAGTCCACTGCCGGACATAGGCCTCCCCTGAGGGGTTATGTCCATAACCCCCACACTGGGCACGCGGGTTTGAGATCGCAGAGCACAGCTTCTTGTACCCGCTACGCAGTTGGCTAAACGCGGCCAGGGTTTAATTGTAACCAGGCAGACCGCGCCATATCGTGACCTGCCAGCACTGGGTTTAATCGCCACTTACTGCACCCTGTATCCCGGCACGCAGTCGGGGAATGTAGTGTGACTCCACAGTGTCACACATTGAATTTCATTGAACATACGTATTAACTTCGCATAAATTAATATCGTATGATAAAATATTTACGCGTCAATCGATATTCACATATATACATTTAAACATGTATATGTACATAACTATATCTTATTTATAGCTCGCTAATTACAAAATACGTACATAATTACATTACACAGTCATTTTTATGTTTAAAAATTAAATACACCGCAATTTTTTACGTCGCTTGTATGGCATATCCAGTGAGATCTATATCCGTGCCACATAAGGACAATATCATGCGAGAGTCGACCACTAAATATGTATATTGGCATACTTGGCCATGCAAATGTTGTGTGCATGCTGAAACAAATGACAAACTGTCACGAATGATGCACCATGCGAGTTGGTGCACGCGAGTTCCTTGAGTATATGTATGTATACGATTTATACACATGTAACTGTGTCTTGCGTTAATGCGAACACGTTCAGCTTTCACTAAATTTGTATAAGTTTTAATTTAAAGACGAAGCTAATATGAAACGAGATTCGTTAGACGTATTCATACATTCCTTTTTGAAACATACATACCTACATATGTATGTGCGTATATAAAAATAAATATTACAGTGTATATACTAAACGTTTGGTGGTATTTGGTGTTGTCAATGGATTATACTCCACCACGCTGCTTCAGATTTCAATTAAAATTTGCGGTTTTAATTGATACGTATCACCGTCAGTAAGTTTGCCAGATATTTTTGTAGCGTCTTCAAGGTTGTCTTTAACAATATAAAACGACTATTTATGTATAAAATTATTCAAATATAAAACAATTCTCTGTCCCGCTTTCTCCTGCGGACGCGTCACCTCAACACGTGTTGCTGTCGTTAGGCAGCAGTACCAACATCGTTGTGTCCTCGTTTAATATACAGATATATTAAGACGTCAATTGTTCAATCGTACTGTCCATGCTTTAAACTGTACTTTAAACTTAGGATGAAACCCTATCCGCTACCGGATACTTGTCTCCGTACTTAAAATTGCTATCTTAAATGAAGAAAGTAATATAAAATTATTTCCCACGCGATCTTTTACGCGAACATTAAATAAACGTTGATAAGTTTCAAAACAGTTTGTCTTAGGTTTGTTTAACATCATTGTGTATGCTGAAGAAAATAAATCAGAAATACACACATAGGTATATAACTGTTTATGGCGTTGCTTATTCCTAGAGAAAACTTTTTCAGAATCGCCAGAAATGTGAAGTGAATAACCTCAGGAGATCAGTGCGTCATATATTTAATGTTATAATTGATCTTTATTCCAAATTCTAGACAATATGAACACAGAACTAATCGTTTACAATCGAAAACAAATAAGTATGAAATAGTCACAAACACCAAACATATCAGCACTAAAAAGCATGACGAAATATTACCGTATTAATATAGTATAGTCGCAAAATGACTTGCCACAATATAGAATAGAATAAGCTTTGGCCGTCGATCACACGATCAATGAATGTCATATACCTTGACTTGTGCTAGTGTCGTGAGAACAAGTTTATCGATTGTTGGTACTCGTAATATCTGACCATACTATTTAATAATAATTTTAAAATAATATCTTCGGATGCTTTCACACACGGAGAAGTTTGGCTCGGAGTCTGGATGTGTGCCCGGTGAATAGCAACAGACCCATAATATTTTCCACGGTGGGAAGTAAACGTGCCTTGTGGAACATGGGAATGTACTGCAGTCCTCTGCCAACTTCTACGGGAATTGCAGGCGTGATGTTATGATTTACGGTTTTATCATAACATGAGATCATCTGCCTCCAAAATAAGCAGAGCATGTGCTATGGTAACCGGACAGTTAATAAAATGAATATATACATTTTAAAATACATAAATATCAACGACGCTTAAAGTCTATTACGACTATAAGCGTAGTTGACAAACAGTGTACAAGTACATTATTAAAGGTATAGAAGATATTATAATTTAATAATTGTAATGTGCTAGATAGAAAGACGTAATATAAAGCCATTAGGTTTTAAGTAGGTACGCCCTTGTATCCCTTAATTTAAAATATTCACAAGAATAAATAAATAAACAAAAAAAAAGTTTTTACCTATCTACCCACTGATATGAAATTTCGTAGTAGATTGGTCTTTCAATTTTTAGCAGAAAGACTAATCTTTCGTAATGCTTTTATCGACATCGATAAATTCTTTATAGGAACATTACTGTCGCACAATTATAATATCATACCTTTCCGCGACTAAGAGCCGAAACGACATTGGGATTCCAGTAAGATATACGCGTTTACGTGACTGATTTGCTGATAGAAATATATATGTATATCTATATACCTATATGTACATAATGTTGCTGATACCTTCAATATTATATTGTATTTACTAAACCTCAAATTTTGAATTATAGTTAATTTAGAACATAGTTAATTTAGAATTAATTACTTTTAATATAACATTAATTTAACAGTTAATGTTTAGTATTAAGCATTTTGCTGTGATCGGCGGGAAATTATAGAGAAGAAACCTCGGACAGGTCCTAAACTGTTCGAACCGTCTCAGAAAAAAATATACGAGAGTTGGGCCGGAATATAATTACATGAGTTTTAGTTTGTCTTGATCTTAACTGTCGAATGTTTAAGAGGCAACATACGTAACATCACGATTGTAATTACCGAAGAGGTAAGCAGAGGAGTGTAGTACATTCCGAAGTTTCACCAGTTACACCATGGAATAGGGGGATTCTGAGTTATTAATAGGAATTTCAAGTTTGAGAAACCCAATAGTTTCCGACCCGGGCATCGAATCCAGAACTCTCGATCAACAGTCGCGCTCGCAACTATTCGACTGACGAGGTAGTCAAATAATATAAATCATGCAACACTTTAACGTTTGTTTCTTCGAATTTATGATTATAAAACGTAACTTCACGCCTGTAATCCCCGAAGAGGTAGGCAGAGGAATGCAGAACACTCCCACGTTTCACC
>DWDV01001464.1:0-13203 GCA_018245615.1 Mimoniades ocyalus | reverse complement strand
TTCATTTACGAGTACATTGATTTGTGTTGTACAAGTGCTCGTCTGTTGGTAAACATTGAACATAATCAATGCTTTGGCTGTAACTTTGCCTTGCCAATTAGAGCACCAACCAAGGTCTTTTTGCTAACATGATTTTGAGTGACGGTGAAATACATTTTATCGGGTTGTAGCGTTAAATTCAATTTCAAGTTGGAATTGGATATTTTTGTTTCATAACTGCGTACATACGCTGAATGAACGTATTAGCAGCTCGCGGCCGAGTAATTGGGCCAATTTGTGGATGAAATGATAAGCCAATTAGTAGGATGAATAAACGCTGTTCAATACGCTCGTTCTAATTTTCTGCCAGCGGCCTGTTCCCGACAGAGCACAGCAGCGCGGTAGCGTCACCCCTCGGCGCATTTTATCTTTTAGTCTAATGCGTCTGTTCTTTTTTCGTCTACTGCGCAGTCTACTGTATTATCTCGTTGGGAGTATTGAGTGCGATTATATGCTCAAACCTAATTTGCAGAATTTAAGATCGCTTAATATGTCGTTGCGATGTCTGATAAGATAGACACTTTATGATGTGTTCCGTTCATGCTAATTTGACTAACAATGTTATTTGCTATAGATAAGGTAGTACCTACCTAATATTTCAATGATTTCATTCCAGATTGAGTGCGATAAGTCGACCATTCAATATTTACTTCTTACAGTTAGATGATAATCTTAGAAATTTATTTTTACTGAATTTAAAATGACGTAACATTACGCCTGTAATCCCCGAAGAGGTAGGCAGAGGAATTTAATACACTCCTACGGTTCATCAGTTAAATCATTGCTATATTTAATATCTATATAAATTTTAAAATCATTTCTATATTGTGTCTTCGTAGCAGCAAGTAAAGAAAAAAGGCTCAAATGTGTAACTATTGAATATTCTATTTTATAAATAGGAAATTAGGAAACAGCAGCACACAGTGTGGGTATATGAGATTTGGCGGTATTCAGGAGATAACGAAGTGAGAGACGATGAAGACGTGGTACAAACATTCGTGAGTGCTGCGTAGCGTCTCGCGGCCGAGAGGTTATCGCGCGCCCTCCCGCTGCGGGGCGCCGCGCGGCGGGCGCAGCGCGTCGCTCACGACAGACGCGATCGACGACAAATACTTGTTTTGCTAATTGTATTTCAGGTCCCTTGTATATATGCAACATGGGGATTCCAAAGAAAATCCTTTCTAATCAAACAAAAAAACAAGTTTATTATAAATAATTCATAATATACTCGTAAGTCATATAAACAGGTTTCGCATTAACGTGAGAGAGTTGAAAAATGATTTCCGCATTTATTAACTAATATCGATATTTATGTATGATTGATTTGTAAGGTTGAGACGTCGGAAGGCGATTTGTTCGCTCCATTTTTTATCGTTGTCAAATGAGTCAAGGCAAGCAGACGATGACGCCATCACAACGCCTGATTGTCCCCGTCCGTCCTGTAGCGGCCCCGTACAATCATTGGCAATTCTATAAGATCATGTGCGGATATTACACACTGATGTGAATGCCCGTCAGTCTCAAAACTTCAATAAAAATAAAAGTTGTATAAATATATATGCGTGTACAACACATTCTTGTGTGGCTGTTTTCTATGTTCCATTTTTTTATGGTGTAGACAAATATTAAATAAATAAATAAGCAAGAACACCGTGTTTGTGTTACAACAGCAGCGGTTACCCCGCTCGCCTCGTTCGTGTGTTCGGACTGTATCGTGTTCGTGCGCCACCTCGATTGTCATCAGGCTCTAAAGTATTAACCATAACCACTACGATAGTTCTGTTCCACGTTGGCTAGCATTAATAATCATTGCCGATAACAGGGCTTAAAAATATAAACAATGCAATGTTTTGCTATAAGGACTTTTGGCAATGCGTAAACATGTTCTCGAACTGCATCTAGAGGAGCGATATAACAAAATATTCACGATTAGAATCGGATTTGGGTGGTCTATGATTGCACATGTTTGGGTGATTTATGTATGTAATACTTATTATTGAGATCATCACGCCGGGTCTGCGGGTCGGGCGAGGAGGACCGAGGGCCAAGTATGTCTGTCTTCATAGGGCTGAGATGCTTCTTCTACATACATTCATACATTACCGGTTGCATATCATAGTAAATAATTCCACTAATGACTGGTGCCTACATCCGGCCCGTGGTCCGGCTAGTATAGTACACTATAGTATGTAGAACGATTGAATTTATTGCGTTTTCCATAACTTCACAATCTAGCCATTCGTTACGCAGAAAATAATTTCAGTTAGATTTTCATTATAGCGAATACGATTGAAAAAAGTGCCTAGGCAGTTCGCGAAGCTCTGAGAACTTTAATGTGAAATAAGTAGAGCGATGTTGCGTTTCTCGTTTCAATTTAAATTTTACAATTGACTTTGATTTATTGAATGTAATGGCAGCAACATTTAGTGGGTTGGTGTGGCGGGCAGACATATGGAGACCCAGTGAGTAATTCCTCAACAATAGTACTTTCTCGTATTGTGGCTGACCTCTTCTAAGCTTAAAGATATATTTTGGGACAATAAGCAGCGGTACAGCATTGCCTTTGTTCCGATCTGAAGATAAAGTAGGCTTCGGAACCGACACCGCAGTGTACCCGCCGGTGGCACGGGGCCCCCTGTGGGTCGTATTCAACATCAGAGGGGTGGCGTCATCGCGTGCCTCGGCTTCGAATGAAATAAGACGTTAGTAAAGTAATTAAAATGTAATAAAACTGACTGGATGCGGATGTGAATGTTTCCACTGTAATGCTTTGGTTCACATGTGTTTATTACTTATTCGACGAAATCTTACAAATGTAATACATAACTATACGTAAATTTCTATTTGGTAGTTGAGACCGGATCCCCTTTCGCTTTTCAGTCGGAGGTTCACGTAGGACATTCCCACGCCGCCCGCAGTGATGGTTGGGATGGCGTCGGTGTGGTCCAGGTCGACGGCTTTGATACCCTGGAACACACATCGACAACATGTTACAAACGGGTATATAAAAACCGTGGACTCCGGGACACCTACTATTCTGTTGTTGGTATACGTAGGTTTTAATTGTTATTTAAACTCTTATTGGTTGTAGATAATAAGGCAATCGAGCCGAACGTTACTAACTAGAAATGTTATTATTGTTAGTATTAGTTGTGGGACGGTTATGTGGACTCATTGTCTTAAATAAAAGTTATAATAATATTGTTTTAGTTCTTATTATTATAATGACATTGTCACGAATAAGACAATATTGGTGAGGGTTTTCCCGTATACGTTTTCCCTATTGCTCGAGATGGGTAAATAATTTTTCCGTTACTTTGCTGTGTAGGTACTGAAACTGTTATATTTTTTAATTTGATTGCTGGTCCGTTTTCTTAAGTAATTTTGTTGACAGTTATTACATGGAGGCAAATGTCAGCCAGAAATGTTTATTAGATATGTGACGAGAAGACGAGATTTACATACATATGTCTTCACTATTGCGCATGTTCCCAAACGTAGCGTGAGAGCAGCACTCAATTAAACATCAAATCATAATATACATAATATACATTTATACATTTATCATATACATAATATACATTTATACATAATAATTTAATAATTTAACATACATAATAATTTACATTTATAAATAATATACATTTATCGATCGTTCACTTATTACTTTCAAGGTTTACTCGCTTTAATGATCATTATCGTGGTGTTTACTTTTCCGGAGTTCATTTATATATGTACAGATGGCTAATCGTCATCGCGACCTATCGTTACATTGCGATTCATTTTTGGTATTGCTGCGCTACTGGATATTAAAAGAATAAATATGTAATAAACCTAGGAGACCCTATACAATAATAACTAAGTCACGTTAATGTGCTAAAATTAATTAAGCCATACAATCATACCTTAATAATCTGCTGGCCTGGATCAGAGAAGAACACTTCCTTAACTCTCTTCTTGAGAGGAATTGCGTTGTATTCGGCTTTTTCCTGCCACAGGAGTCTGCTGTTGTATAGCGTACCCACTATGAGATCCTTGCAATGCGTGAGGCATATGCACGAGATAAGGAAAGTGAATAATATCGGAGTCGACTTCATTGTGCTAGTTTTGAACGAGGATTGGGCGTGTCTCACTCCGACGACCGTTGGCGCTGCACTGCACGCTGTCGATGTGTTCACTTCGTTACGTGTAAGCGCAAAACGCTGACCGCATCGTTAGCAGGCCGAGTGGCTACGTATCGTTGTGTTTTTGTTCCCATTTCTTGCTTTGATTCCTGAACGGTTTTGCCAATGCAGCCGATCCGACCGCGGTGCACAGCTGTGGTTCAATTTAGAACATCATTATATGTATTTCCGATTAATCTAAGAATAGAATTACACTGAACGTGATTGTTTGTTTGTGAAGGGACTTGCTGTAGACGCGGGGACTTCCAGCCCGTTCGAATAGAGGTAGAGTTCATACTAGAGTGCATTTAGAATCGTCACTCCGAGTACGTGGAACAGGTGACGCTAACCGGGAAGCGAATGCGGGTCAGGATTTGGCACAGTTACCTTTCTTTATTTTATTTACGGCTGACATTTAACTATAAAACGTTTATTTACTACTTCGTACCCTATAAGTATTCGGAGCACGTAGAAAGACGAACGAATGTCGCATTTTCCACTATATATTAATATATACACACATACCTATGTACGTACACAATATCACGGCTATTACCCAGTAGGAATAGATAGAGACTAAGAAACTCCACCGGCTACGGGCTTATCAAATATTTTACACTTTTTTTCCTTTCTTCGTCTTTTTATTTCTTTTGAGCATAATGTTAATATTATGGCTAATCATGAGCACTGAATTTTAATGAATTAGAAATATTGTGTACTAAAAACATATTTTTTTACATAACGAATCGTTAAATCGCATCGTCTAATCTTACATGAATAAAGAACGTAAATTAACGTTATAAACGGGTATCTTTGAGCTTCGGACAGTTAAAGAAGCTTATCGAAGACCGGCATTTTATTAGTAGGTCGAGGACATTACACTGAAATCCATTAACATTGCGGGGTATCCAGCTGGGTTTAATGGATATTTACACCTCTTTTATCCGATTCAAACTTATGAGCACATTTACGCGCATGCGTTACGTTCTACGGTGATTACGTAACATATTTTTTTCTATCAACTGAAAATTTGTAATAACCGCGAGATTTTTATGAAAAGGCATGCCAATATTATGCCCACTGTTGGACAATAGCATTAGACGCAAGGTATAAACAGTTTTCACTGGTACTATATTAACTAGATATTTAATTAATAATAATCAGCGTCTGTCCTGTTAACGACTGCCTTGTTGCTCGTGTTGATTGCAAGTGCGACTGCCGATCGGGAGGTCCTGGGTTCAAATGTCGGGTCGGGCACTATTGGATTTTTTTAATTTAGTTTTTCTGGTAGTAGCTCAGAGTTTGGATATGTGTCCGGTGTATGGCAATAGACTCACCACCTATTCCATAGTGGGACGTAAACGTAACTGGTGAAACGTGGGACTGTACACACTCGTCTGCCTATGTTTACGTTACGTTTACGTTATATAAGTTTACGTTATGTCCTGCTAGCTTATTTATTAGTAGATGTTCAAAAGACTATAACGAATTAAATTATGTATTACTTTTATACCAAGATGAGTTGCCAGCTACTTGTAATGTACCCCTAGATTTGTCATATTTGTTTTAATTTAATGAATCTAGCGTTAAATTAAAATAGATTCGATAAATTACACAGAACGGTATTTAAATAGACGTCAATAACTTAATCGAGGCTGAATGGCTCTCGACAGAGCGATGAGTTTACTTTTCGAGTTTCTCGATAAGATGAGATTGTAATGAGATAGCCAACAGGTTCTCATTTCATTTGAAATTTTAATGATATTTGCAAACATACGTAGATGTTAACATTTTAACAATGCTTTGTTATAATAAATGGGTTTAATATTTAGACTTTTAAGTTTTTAAAATAAAAAACACTTTTAAAATTAATATTAAAAAAAAACTTAACATCACGCCTGTAATCCCCGAAAAGGTAGGTAGAGAAGTGTAGTACACTCCCACGTTTCACCAGTTACGTGTCCGTCCCACTATGAAATAGTTGGTGTGTCTTTTTTGCATACACCGGCCACAATCCAGAATTCCAGACTCCAAGCCAATATTAGAAAATCTAAGTTAGAAAAATCCAGTGGTGCCCGACCCAGGATTTGAATCCAGGAGCTTTCCATCAGCAGTCGCGTTTGCGACCAACGAGGTAGTCTTATTTTATAAGCGTTATTATAGTATTTTAAACATTACAGTAGTTTAATCGTTTTCAGTTTTAAACCAAATAATCGCTAAACAATGGCAACACCGAACTGTGATTATTATTTCATATAAGACAATACAAGATAATATTATCTTGTAGTTGAACTCAATTTAAATATAAATTATCAGAACATTATTTACTCTTTGGAAAAAATTAAGGATACATATTTATGAATTACATTTTCTAGGTATTAAATATTTGACACTACTCAAAGTGTATAAGAACACTATAGATTGTTTTTATTACCAGTAAATTTAGTACACTTACCTAAATTTTGTCCATTTCGATTGTTTGGGTATAACTGATAGATTTAAATACCTATAGCTAAATATATCATTATGATACAGTGTTAGTTCGGGACGAACAATTTTAAAATTACACTAGTCATATACGTATCGTGACAGTCAGTATACATACACACAAACAGTCATTGCTAGGCCACAAATAGCTAACGGAACATTAGTGGATTATAAAACTAGGTATACGTGGAGTGGAACACCGCGTGTGAAGTTGATCACAGAGCTGGCGGGCAACTGTGACATGGCTCACACAATGCCACTTTCCGTATAGAAATCACAATAAAATAGCCGCTTTGTGCATCGATTACGACACGGAGCGAACACGGGCTGCATCCTCCTGTGACCGTTGGCGGCCGCACAAAATGGAGTACGAAATCGAAGTTATTGAACGTGACGCGATGTTTCCGTTCATTTTGAAAACTACACATCGGCTCAGTCGCATGGCAATTACTATGGTTCCGTATAAAACATGTCAAGATTTTTTAAATAGTTCCCTACTAATAAAAAAGTCCGCACACTCTGATCGCTATTTGCTTACTTAAAACAATGTTCCAACAATATATTATTAATAGGTTACCTTTCTGAGGTGCTAGATATACCATTTTATTCTAGGAATTTCCAAAGAACGTGGAATATGCCGAATTTATTTTGGATTTAATTAGACATAAACTTTTATCAGATGCTATGATTATGCATAAAATTCCATATAAAGTAGTATGCATATGACTCTGGTTGAACATGTTACATATTTATAATTCACGTATCCTAGTATCCTACAATAATATTTAAATATGTTTTTTATTGTTGTAGCGATAAGTCCGTTTAGAAACATATCGTTCTTTTAGCTGCAAAACTTATTGGCGCACATATGCACAAACAAGTATTTTCATTATCTGAAGCACACATAAAGAGAACGAAAGACGCGACCATTACGAATGTAAATATCTTATTTCAACCTCACATTACCTTTAAAGTTAATATTAGCATCAAACAGATGTGGGTATGCAAATTGAAACGTTTATAAACGGAACTGCACACTCCGAATATTGAACCGGGACGTGTAATCATATTTTGCACCCGAAAAGCGCGCAAATCGCCATCAAAACGTGGCATGTCATTTTGGTGCGTAACAAATCGCGCCCCACATAAAATCATGGACACATATGCAGAAAGAGCACACATTACGATAATGTGGACATTTCCGTGCGTGCAGAGTGATTGGCATACAATATATTGTCCAAAGACAAGGTGTGGTGATTTAACTGCGCGCGACCAAATAGGCAAAACAGTTCAAACCATCAATCACGGCTAGTTGTCACAGTATTCTATTCAAGTCGGTTTTATTAAGTGATCAAATGTAGGACACGTAAAATAGGTGTCAGAGCCATAATTTGTCACTGTGCCCGGCTTTATTAATTGTTATTGTCAAACTCAGGTTATGATTGCATCTTTTATGACGAGTCCTTCAGATAGTGGACGGCTTCTGACAAATATAGAATAACCATTTTTTTGTTTTAGGCCCTTATATACATTTTTGTTGTAATTGTAGTATTAAAACGCTTTGGTCAGTGAAAATCAATTATATGATTATAATAAAAATGCGTCATGGGACTTCAGTCTGGATATTCAGCATTGGTGGTCTCTGTCAACCTTGTGGGACACGGCGTGATAATATACATAATAATAATTATAAAATTTTCAGAGAACGTTGTATTCACTAAAAACAAAAAAAGAATAACGCCTTAACCGTCTTATTCTGACGGGAGACCCGTGTCCAATAGTGGAAGGGTAAAAGGGTTGAAAAAAAAATTGCACATGAGTAAGTTAACCTTTGCATTACACTCATCTGCATACCTCTTTGGCGATGACAGTCATGGTGTTACGTTTTTTTAGCCTTACATGTATAGTGTTCCTTCAATGTTTATATAACATGTGTAATTCTAGTATAATTAGTTGATTGTCGGTCTCATGACCGGACGCGCGACAAAGGTCGGCACCACGGGCTGGACGCCACGCACTCTGCGTTCCGACGCAAATGGTTACGGTCCTTTGACACATCATTTATGGCTATTGATCATTTGTTCCATACACCCAATTTATTATTGTAAACTTATACGTGGGACACGAAGTAATGAATCCAATGAAATATAAACAAATCTATCGATAAAAATTGTTTGTAAGTTAGTAAGTTATACATCAACTAATAAATTAGGTTATCCTATGAATGAAAATTTTATTCGATAATATTTTCTATCACACGAGATATATCTATCAAAACTCATAAACTTAAAATCTCACTTGGCAACGGTTGGATGGAAAGAGCTGAAGATCGATATCAATGGCGTGCCATTGGAGAGGCCTATGCCAACAGTGGATAAAAATTGCTGATAATAATGATGATAACCTAATAAGCATTTTAAAATGTTGATTTTGAATAATCGATGACCTACGTAGGCGAGCTATGAATTTCTTTTTTCTTTTTGCAAATACGATAGTTGTGTATTGTACAAGCCATTGATCACAAATTAAAGATACATTTTCCATAATTCATCGGTGACGTTTCAACGCACAAAGTCTAATTACTGAACTCATTCATACATTAAATCTGCCAATACCAGATATATTCATTAGCTAAGTGCTTAATTTACTAATTACGACCAGTGAACGAACATGTAAAACGTTTATTTGCAATCAAAACATGAAAATGCTGTGTACTAAGTATATTATCAATTTGCAGTTGATCAATTAAGTGTTTAGATTAATTAAGTGTTAATTAATTAATTAAGTGTTTAGATAAACAGCATACATATAAGAAATGTACTGGTGTAAGTTATGAAAAAGGATAGACTAAGTGTCTATAAGTTTTTTAAGTAAACAAAAGAAAAAAAGTGACGCGTTTTAAAGCGTTCTTTAAGGCGCCGAGAGTTTTAGTGCAAGAGTCGTAGTTTGCCTGCGAAAATACAACGCTTCAACAAACTCTGTGTAGCGACAGCCCGTTCATTATTGTGTTGTGAGTTTGAAAGTGTATTTAAGTAGACGCATTAAGGCGTAACCGTTCACGTCCTAGGCGGGATAGAACAATCCGATACTATTACGTTTGCATTAAACTACGTACCTAGATTGAATAAAGATTCCATACGTGGATAGATAAAATAAATTATGGCTTATTGTAAGAAGCATTTTAACATCTCACGAAATCACGACATGAATAACAAATACTAAGCAAAATTAGTACTTTGCTTAGTACTTGTTGCATATTAGTATGTATATGCCACGCGGTTAAGTTTCATGCATATTTCTCTAGTAATACCAAGAACTGAACAAATATAAACGCTTTATTAAAATAATTTATATAACATCACGCCTGAAATCCACGAAGAGTTAGGCAGAGGAGTTTAGTACTTTCACTTTTCTCCGGTTACGCTCGCGTCCCGTCATGGAATTGGTGGCGAACCTATTGACATACACCAAATATGTACATACAAATACATAGATTGCATACAGTACAGTAGATTAAATACAATTGCTACTACTAGCAATTTATGTTAAAAAATTCAAGTGTACCTCGGCATTCGAACTTGAGACCTCTTGATAGGCAACTGCACTTACAACCACACGACCGACGCAGTAAAATGAATTTAATGTGTTCGTACATATAATCAGTTCTTTTAAAATAGAACATAGTTAAGCTAACAGCTTCTTCTGCATATTTATATACATACTTCTGTTCTTAATACAGAAACGCTGATGCCACTGTGACGCAATATGTTTAGCTCGGTCAGTAACACTAACAGAGTGCAATCATCCAATCCAATCCATTCACACAAATTCTATGTATTTCAAACTGTAGTTGTATTTATTAAGGAAACTTTGTGAGGTTAATAGCTCACCTTGCGTTCTATTCTCGTGTCAGATTGCAACTAATATAAACAAGTAAGGAGAGTTCGGAGTATATTTAAAACGCAACATATTGGAGTGCATTGACCCCATACAAATGGATGCCTACTTACAATAACATGAACATAGGTAAGAATACATACGGAACATAACGCTGATTCGATAATAAGCAGAGTCCGCTGCTGGTGTTAACTATAAAACGTATTCTCCTGTAACATATTTTATAACTGACAATTAGTCTAGACTGTTGGTTTATTGGCTAGTGAATCTGACTGCTGAGCTGGAGCTCGTGGGTTCGATTCCCGCCCAGAATAAATATTTGTTTGATGAGCACATGTATCTGTTCTGTGTTTAGGTGATAAATAAACATATATTTTATGAGTCGTCGGGTTAATATTATTTTCTTATACATTATCTGTTATTATTCTAGAATTGTTGTAGCTGAGACTGTACGAGTACCTAGTACATGTGGCGTTCCATTCAACTTGTTTAGCCTTTATTTATTAATTTATAGTGTTAATACACACAATACACTAAGATACCTACAAAGGTAACAAGAAAATAGACAACCACAATGGTACAGCTTTGGTTATCTAAGAATTGTATATCTAAAAGATCCGACTTTTTTCTCTGTTTTTTTTGTTTCAACCTTGCTTGAGATTAGATGCAATCATGCGGATTGGTATCGAGCACTTAATAACCGGGTAATCTGAATAATAATTTGCTACTTAGGCGTACCGACAAGAGACTTGATAACATACATTTTCGGCATCCTCAATAAATAGTACATTTCTATCTACAGGACATAATTTATTTTTGTAATCGGTAAATTGACTAAAGCGGTAAAGCGGTAAATAGTACATTTCTATCTACAGGACATAATTTATTTTTGTAAGCGGTAAATTGACTTTGCTTATTGATTTGTTTACAGTAAATTAATACGTACCTACGAGTATGAAAGGTCTAGTGAAGAATCAGTTTTTCCAAATATTGAAATTTATTATATCTATCTAAAACGTAACTTATTACTGAGACTAATTAATTGTTTTCGTAGATTATCTTCAATATTATATGCCTTTAATGGTTCTAGAGAAAACAATTTTTTTAATTATTACTCGCAACTCATATATAGGTGTACCTATGTAATACAGGTTATACCTACATACATGTGTCTATGAAAAAAAATATTACGAAAAGTTATTATACATTCAAATCAACAATATGTGATATTAATGCTAATTTTGACATTTTTGTGTATTACAATATTTCCTAGAAGAGTTCCTGGATGGGATTTCAGTTTTTAAACAATATAACATGTACAGCACTTTTTTTTCTATTATAAGTGTTTCTAGTGCAACTGTTTCTATTGTAATCAAGCTATCCAGTGACTTGGGCAGTCTGTCTGCGTTATTCTTGATTTACATATAGATACTAAAGTGGCTTTAACACGTAGTTATTATTACATATACATATCTTTACTCCAGGTCCTTTACGGGGTAGGCAGAGAGCAGCAAGTGCCAAATATTAGTTATTATAAAATACGCAGCGAAAGACAGTATATTCGAAACGCATCTACATAAAGAAGCAAGTAGGTACCAGGTACCCACCTAACGCTATCCTAACCCAACAATGTTATTGCAATATCTCGCCGAGATTGAAGGGTCTTTTTATCATAATTTTTGTGAAGATCAAGGGCCCACGCAGCGTTAAACTTGCCAACTCAGCGCCGATATTCAAAAAGATCGGACCAGATGAATGATATTCACCACTTTATTTCCCATCCGATTCTTCGCATCTCTTCGAAATGTTACAATATTTTTGTATACCAATTCTAATATAAATATATTCACATTGTACATATGATATAAAATGTATTGAATATTAGAAATACGGTTGAGTCGTATATGAAAGGTTCAAATATCAAGAATTACAAGTAGACTGTAAAAACGGAAATAGAAATATTTTCGTATTTATTTGTCATTCTGAGAAAACGCATGTCATACTTTAGAATAATAAAAATGCTGATGAGAATTCACTCATTTTCAATCGTTGGTGGTAACGACAAAATCTTATGCCTATGCCTCCATTTTTATAATATCTGATGTGGAATATCTAAATATTCGAATTAGTAATAAAGTTTTAGTCTAAAGTATAAAAATTTGTAAAATACGTTGACTCGGTACTTTTACTTGCAGATTAACGGCTTCTAGAAGCAACTATTGAGGATGACAAAACAAAGGTGATCCGTCACTTTTATCCTGTGACTATGTACGCACAGAAATTCAGTTGAGTTATTGGAAGTTAATATGAAAACGGGTTAGTAAGAGATAATAAAAATAAAATAGTTTAACGCCACTCCCCGAGGTTGACGCGCATTGGCTCTATTAGAAAATTCTACGTCAAGTTGACTACCTCGTTAGACAAACAGTTGCCAGCACGACTACCTGTCGAGAGTATTGGGGTTTTCTAACTAGAGAATTTTTAGTTAAAATTTCTAACAGTGGCACGAAATCCGGATTTGTGTCCGGTATGGTGGCAACAGACTTAACACCTATTCCAAGATGGGACGGAAATGTAACTGACGAAACGTGGGAGTGTACTACACTCCTGTGCCTAC
>DWDV01001463.1:0-13205 GCA_018245615.1 Mimoniades ocyalus | reverse complement strand
AACGTAACCGGTGAAACGTGGGAGTGTTCTGTATTCCTCTGCCTACCTCTTCGGGGATTACAGGCGTGAAGTTACGTACGTACGTACGTGAACTTACGTACGTATATCATACTATTATTCTATGTTGATTAATTGCTTACAGACGAGCTAGGATTTCAAACAACCTACTCGTATTACAGAGTCATCTATCGAATATAAGGCTAAACGTAATTATATTGGCATTAAGGAACATATTAAATTTACCATACATTTCTACTCATTCCATAAATAGAAAATCCATACTGAAGAACTAATTTATGCATTACAGTACAGTCGCGTGCGTAATGTATCGTAATGCGTGCGTAATGTGCGTAAAATCATATACTCGTAATATTATACATATAATTATTAAGGAAAGCGTATTTAGGGCCTTTTTCATGGAGCCCTATATATTTCACGAAAGTTAACGCACCACACATAACATCATGCCCGACTCTCCCGTAGGGGTAGACAAAGTAGTGTACTACAATCTGACAACTTTCTATTTACTATACACGTATATTACACATGAGCCTATTGCTATACCAACACCAGGCACAAAAGTGCAGTGCATACAATAATGTAGCCGACTGTACTGTAGCTAATTGAACTGTTACCTCACCTGCGTAAATTGTGACGGCGAGACCTTTGCAACGAGCGTATTTCACGAACACGTGACGCTGTGCAAAGTGCTTTCACATAATCACTGTGCGCGTCAGATTTGTATGTAAATTATATACTATCCTATTGAGAGTCGTATATGTGTGTATTTCTATTGTATATTAGCTTATATATTGATGTTGATGATGTTTTAATGAGTTACTTATGTATATCTTTGCGTATGTACTGTGTGGTTACCGTGTAACTTTTGAACAAGTCGGCTCGTCAGTTTTAATGCTAATGGTAAAATAATAATTTTTTAAAGTCTCAGATCTAAATTATTGCCTAACAAATGAAATTCGTCCTACATTTCACTCGTAACCAATAAAAAGTGAACAGTACAAAAGTCATAAGGTGTAAATATTGGGAATTGAAACTATATTAAACACTATACAGTTAAATTGTAATAACCGTTAGGCATAAACAAAACGCTACTCGTAAATAACACATGTTATAACCGACGTAGAGTTATTACGTTGTCTCTACAAAACTTTATTTGCATGTCTAATTAAGATAATGTGAGGAAACTCAATTTATACTGTAGGAAACTTGCCAACACTATCAAACATAACATATCGTGGAGGTATTGTGTATACCACATTGTATACCATATACCGTATACCATATTGTATATTTGTATACCAGTGAGTACAGCACAATGAGGTGTCGGATATGAGAAAATTGGGTACGATAGAGCGATAAGAAGTTTACAATGTGTGCAACACGAAGACAGCACAAGGAGGAACACTTTTTTCTCAATTAACTTACAATTTTACATCATTTCGATACGTTAATGAGACGAGTTGATTACGTTTTAATGAAGTTTGAAATTAGTTCGGGAAAATTACTGATTACTTTAATCTTTGTTTGAAAACTTTTTTGTCTTGTTTCGTTTTTTATATACAAAAACGCTATACATACAAAAAGTGTCAAAAGATACCTTAAAAAAATTAAATTATTTTCTGTGAATTACTGTTTATTTAGTGGGAGTGTTCTACACTCCTCTGCCTACTCCTTCGGTCGAATACAGACGTAATGTTCGTTTGTTTATATTTTTTCTATGTGATTAACAATAAAATTGTTCTCAATATGTGCTTTTGACTATTCCTACCATTGCAAATAAAACTGTTTGGAGCTATAGGACCCAAACTTTCTATAATCACGACTATTTACAATACGACATGAAAAATAAGGATTTTTTATGATAATGTCCTAATAATTTTTTTTCGGCTCCTCTACTTACCTAGCGTAAAAAGCAATCGGTAGCTTTTAGACCAAGCACCACAACTGGACATTAATTGGGCCGGACACGCGCAGATTTCAAATGCACCTGAATCGTTTGTTTTTGATTGACCTAGAACTGACAGGCATTCATTGAAGCGCACTTATTGAACTCTCAATACATGTAACACCCAAAATTCGGGTCAAAAGTGTGACAAACGGTGTAACGAATGAATAAAAGAAACCCAACCGTTTCGTGACACCAGTTCTGTTTCATTGTGGTGCATTGTCCGAATGGCAAAACACCAGTCATAATGCCATGGAACTAATTCACTGGTATAGAAACTGGGTAGAGAGGATTTTACTTAGCTAGCATTGACTGTGCACACTGGGAGCTACTCGTGAGCGAGCGATATAATTTTTTAATTGCTTGAATTCTATCACTTCTTAATACCTTCATATCTGCTCGACATACCAAAACCTATTGACTGATATGTTTTGGATTCAGATCCAATATAAAGTTACATCTATTTTTCTTACATACAAAATTAGATTCAAATGAACAAGATAAATGATTATGTAAATTTCTTTAAATGTACCATTAAACTCATCTGTGTCTATGACCTTAACTTTTTCGTTCGGAAAGGTTACCCGTGTTCAAGAGTGGAGCGGTTAAAGAGTCGGTGATGAAAATGGCGGGCATTATTATGACCATCGAAAATCCTTCATTTCCTTTGAATTGTCTTATTTCTTACTATCATCGTTGAATACAAGGAAAAGATTTTGAGTAAACACAAAACATATAACTATACTGATAGAGACTCCCTCTATATTTTTTAGTTATTGTATTTTAACTTTAAGTTGCGATTTCGTAACTTTCAATTGTAATCTATACACATTAAATCGTACCACTGAGCAGCGTCCCTTCCAAGTAACAATACATCCTACCCTCCGATACTAAGATCCCAAATCAACAGTTCGTTAATCCCTAATTGAAGGGCGTAAAGTACATATAGAAGACAAACAAGATTGTCTACCTAATAGTAGCGGGTAACTTTGTTAAAATAAGTTCATTAGTTGTAGTACCAACCATTAATTCGATATACTTTGTTCACTCACGAGGCAGTCTATTTACTGAGAATACATTGTTATCAAAATGCAAGCTATAATCCATTGATAATTTTGGACTTTTCATTTATTTAGTCTTTATTAGTAACCTACAGGCAGATTACAAAGGACATACCTAGTGCCTAATAGAACATTCTCGACCAGACAATTAAGGGTTATGGTGAGAAAATGTGCTAAGTATCAACGAGTCAGTGGTATAAATAACATAACACAGCATCGTGCGTGTATTTTCCCACAGGGATAGGCAGGGGTAGTAGTCCCACTTTCAGCTAATATTATAAATGTCACCAATCACTGACATTAAACAAGTAAATTTACATTCATATTTAAGTCATTGAAGTCATATTAAAGTCACTGAAGTCATAATACAGAGTCGAATAAAGTTGTTTAACTTAACTACATTTCAATATAAAATTAATGATTTACATTCTTCCACGCAAAATTAAAATTCAAAGAAGTTTAAAAAAATTATAACGTACCGGACTTAACCTCATCGACGCTACTCTATGATATAACATTAACAGGACAAAAACATTTGACAAATAAATAATAATAACAATCTTTGAATTATGTTAAATAATTGAAGATTGCATTCTACAATAAAAATTGAGCAGAACTAAGACATAAAACGCATATGCTATTGAGCTTCCATCTATTCTTATCCTGGAGAATTGTAACTTAAAGAAAAATGCAAGGACAGGTCTCATTCAAAGCCGGAAATGCATCGGCCACTCATCGAATATAGCAAATGTTCATAGGCGACGCTGACCTCTTACCATCAAGTGGCCAGTCTGTCTCATTGCGAGTAATATAGTCTTATATGAACGACAAATATCAAACTATTTTAATCCATCCCGCGATAATTTCGCTCACGCTGGATTATTGGCCTGGCTCTGAAGAAATGCGATCTCTCATCAGCGCCGGCAGCGGCGAGGCCACTTGCATTCCGTCGTGGTATTCGAGCATGACCTTGCGATGCAATTTTAGGAGAACGTCAAGTACAATACAACATTCCGCTGCGAATGTTTCATAATCACAAGATGTAAAGTAATCCGCCAGTTAGGTGGAGTGACGATTTACGCTAATTGAGTGGTAGTTGGGTACGAAGAGCTGAAGGTCGAGTTCAATGGCGTTTCAGAAGCTATGTCCAACAGTGGACGGGAGTAGGCTGAGGACGATGATGCAAGTAATGCGAGTTTTGAAGGAAATGTTACTTCTATCACATGTATTAAATTAAACGGCGGCATTACATTTCTACTCCCGTAAGAATCATTTTCAAATATACTTATTATCGATAGTAATAGAACGCGTATATTTTGTATGTGAACTGGCAACTGGGACCAAATATATAATCGAAGACAATGCTACATGTACATATATTAAAAACGAAAAAAACGAAAAAGTTATCTCCACTTTGATCACCTGCTCATCCACCAGTTTTTAATTTTCCGAGCTCCTTTTACATTTGTGAGAATCTTATTTTTATATCCACCCAACAATCATATTCATTTACGACATTGCAGAGCGTTAGGTTAAATAACTTTACGTTCAGTTCTTACTTAGGTGATCAATAATATTAAATGCTCACCAACTTTGTACATAATGAGATAAAAAGTAGTTATAATAATATAATTTTTTTAATATCATTAATTCATTTCAATACAGATATAAATATCTCAATATGATAATCATAACTTCAGTTACGACTATTGTTATTGGTGAATGAGACGCGATGAGGTTGTGTTCTAAATGAATGCTGATGCGCAAAAACTTTGATACGTCGTCTATTGTCATCGCATTCCAATCAAATATCTAGGAAGTGCATTCATTATATGCAGATGTTAAATTTATTATGTCTCTTGAAATATTGGAATGTATTTTTTGTTTGAATGTCACGGTCTGTTTCTGTACAAACATGTGTATTAGGTATCTGTGCGATGGAATGTCTTGCAATTTGCTATAAGACCTTATCTACATAGAAGTTTGTATTCATACCACGTTTGAATGTGGGGAATCAGCATTGTTACACTGGTTGACTTGGTCAAATATTGTGTTGTTAGCAAGCTTAGCCACAGGAAGTCCGAAATTTGGCACCAGGTCCAATTTGGAAATTAAATTAGAAATTAAATTGTTTCTTTTAATTCAGTTACGTTGCCTATATGCTTACGTATTAAAAAAATAAAGTTTCGTATTATAAACTGCATCATTGTACTCATTGAAAAGAAAGCAATGTAGAAATTAGGGAGTAATGTTGGCTATAATCCTTTTCTCACTGCTGGGCATGGATCTCTCTTGCGACTACGGAAGGCTTTTAACATACAATATCACGAAGTTCCAGGATGGATAAGCAATATTATTGATTTACTATTAAATTTAAAAATATTTATATAGGTACTATTAGTACATTTTCTTCACACCATAAACTAGTAACAGTTTGCATGTGATGTCGTCTGCACTATTGATGCATCTATAAGTATTGTTAAATAGGTCGCAACTTGCTTTAAGATGATTTACTATTAAACAAAGCTTAAATTAAAATTAATAGAAAACAAAATTCAGTCCACAAGATCTTGTTTTCGCACTATTACGAGGTAAAGCAAAGACAGCAGCGTGGGTAGCTTAATTTTATTTCCGTCCGAGGGGAAATCAGCGTCGGACGCGGGACGGGACGTCACGGTCGCGACGTGACGCGTTTAATGTCACGTTTTGTTGCCTTCGTCCTGTTGTTTATTAGTCGTGATGTAAGAAAACATAATTTACAACGTGTAGAATTTGTCCAATATTTAATTTATTTCTATTTGTTTGACTAACCGTATTGATTTACAACGAGAACCGTTGTTTTTCAAGATTTTCGCGTTCAACTTATTTGGAACATATTAATGGTGGAAAAAAACACCATAAATGCCTAATGTCATGTTTGTATTCTGTAATTTCTTAATTATTTAATTGTTAACTTAAATTTTATTTAACTTGACTTTGGTCGATTCCTCATTGAGGAGAAGTTTGATTTGAAGGTAAACTATTTGGTCAATGATAGAATCAAAACAGACGCAAAATTTATAGGATATTTACGTCGTTACGTACTTTATGTTACGTTGTTTTGTCTGCTGCTCATAGAAATTTGCCTCGTTCAACCAATGTAACTGTGTCGTCACCTTGAACGCGATGTTGGAATACCCCAAGCATCACTGTGGCGTGATCAGCTAGTTGCTAGCTAGTGCTTGTTGCAAGAAATCTGGACATACTCGTAGAGTAGGACGTAAGTAATATAGAAAAATTGTAGAAATAATTTGGACGACATAACTCAGACAAGCAGCGATTTAAATCTATGCTTATTGAATTACAACTTGCGCAGTATTCATTTATTGTCAGTTCATACAAATCACAAGTGTCACGTTGCATTTCCGATTGACATATTATTTGTTTTAAAAATCATTTTTCCGCAATCCCGCCTGATGGTGTGCGCATATGCGTCCTAAGACGGAGCACGCTTGAATAGGAAATGCCTATTCACAATGCGGTTCTACATGTTGTCAACTCCTTAGATATGTATATATATGAACTAAAACTTCAGGGAGCATGTATCATATACGTGTAAGTTCGCATCCGGTAAGAAATCGTGTCTGGCAATACTGACGTCATGACGTCTGCGGTACGCCGCACGATGTTTTATGTCACGTTTAATTTCTGTAACTGTAATAATTAATTCATGTCATGTTCGAAAAGTTTTCTTCCAACGTTCATTCTGAGCACTTAAACGAAGTGCCTAATAAATGGAACAGGCCTTTGCATAATTAACTTATTAATTAAAACAATTTAATAATGAAATATAAACATTTTCAAGCATTTCTTCTTCCTAACATTTTTTAACAAACAAAACATACGGATGTTTTTTGTGTGTGAAAAGTAGTAATAATAAAAAGACGAAATATTTGTATTTAAGCTACTCGTACAAACACAAATGTAAATTTTATCTACATGTTACTATGACAAAAAGTACTTGGATTGTATTTTGGACAGTCACAAGTTACCGCTGTCGTCAATGGATGTATGAAACGACTTCGAACAGAATTATACGTAGAGGACTGTTAATTAAATATGTTGTTAAAAAGATTTAATCCGCTCACTTCCTTACATTATCTAGTATCTGTACTATTCTCAGTTATTTAGTTCAATATTATGGTTAAGAGGACATAGGAGGCAGACACCGGTAAAGGCACGGGGTACATCAATATATTAGTCACGCGAAATGATGAAATCTTAGTCTGATCTCATTGTTGGTTGTTAAACAATCTGATCAGCTGGTACCCCATAGCGGTGGACAGAGAATACGGGCATCGGACACAGGCAACGGTAGTGATAATTTTTTTGCCTGTTCCACTTTCATCAGTCGTCATGTCTAATATTGTCTATTAAACTATTTTGCTACTAAATATACCTAATAATCAATCTAAAACTTTTATTACTCATACACTTATAATAATAGTAAAAAACTGCTATATTATATGTATACTGCGATTAAATTAATGAACTTAACTTTACCCATTAGTATATTAACTTATTAAACTGACGATAATTAATATAATACTCGTAGATCGCCTTTGTAATGCCATACTTAAACTTTGATGACAGCTGCTGCCATTTTAAAATGTCAATTACAGTTTTGCAATTGGATAACAAATTAACATGTTGATAAATCGTTTGTTACATCGCGATGAATGTTTGTTATATTATTTTATATAGATGTTAAATGCCAATCAATCCCGACGAAAATGATGTTCCCTTTTTAAACTGATACTGTTATTATGCGCGCAGATAAAGTCTTGATCGATGACCATAATATATCTTCCTGATGGCACATGAAAAATTTGATCAATATAACTCAGATACATTATATAAGTGCTATTATACATGTATGTATAATTATTATAGTTATAATTAAATTTTGATCGTTAAACTCAACATTTAACGTCTCTTCCTGTAATAATGACGTAAAACATTGTAAGGTGAGCTAACGCATTTCAAGTTCCCCATAGTGTTCTCCAAAGCGTTTAAAGCTTGTTTAGTTTTGAAATCCGCGTTGGACCAGTGTAACAAACTGTTGCCTGAATCCTCTTTACGAACGTGTCCCACAGGCGAAGCTTAGATATATTGATGATGATAATAATGATGATGAAGACGAATAATATGAATATGTTTAGTTTTATTTACTTTATATACTATTTGAAGTGTGATAGTGTTAGGACTGGCTCGTTAGTCGTGTTAGTTGCAAGCGCGACTACCGATCCGCCGGTCCTGGGTTCAAATGCCCAATTTAGATTTTCTAGTAGCGGCTCGGAGTTGTGGAAATGTGCCCGGTGTATGGCAATAGGCTCACCACATATTCCATAGTGGGACGTAAACATGAAGCACAATGAAATTAGGTGTGAGATTATGACTATAATCCGAGCACAAAACCGAGCACAGTGCTATAATCGGAATTTAAAGGTTGTAAAATACCCAATAATACGTTTGAATTTGTTATCGTGCGGTCTCATGAAAATATTGCGAATATTCGACCGCAAAATAATTGCATGTCCATATAATTGAAACGGTAAACAAATGTAGAACAGTTCTGCGGTCCGCGACGCACGTTCCGCGTGCTCGCATAGTTATATAGCGAATTAATAACCAGATTTCAAAAGCCTTAACAACACCCAATAGATGAGATTTATTTGCTACTATTCCTGCTGGTTCAGTGGTTAGTGGTGGTGACCGAAAGTCGGGGGTCTTGGGTTCCGTTGCCCGTCAGCATCGACATAGCTACTCGTATTATAGACACGAATATTTGTTGTGTAGATGTAAAACTACCTGTATTCAATGAGTTTTATTGAGTTACGAATCCAACGATATTTTAACTAATAATATGTAGCGATCAACACATTGTACTTAGGAATGCTGACACCGAGCTCTATATGATAAGTTATATGGTATACATATACATATAGTAAAACTAAGCCGACAAAATTGATATAAAATTTCACTCTATAATTAAGCATCAACAGAAATTTAATAGTGCAGAACTCTTGTAAAATATCAGTATCATCATTAATATATAATCACGTCAGTCGCTAACAGAGTAGGTACACAACACCGAGTTCCAAATATCTCTATCGTTACAGAGCTGGCCTGCTTGTTGTGCATTGGTCGCCTTCCTCGTACGCACACAACCGATTTGGGAGATTTCTGACTCTGCTTACTCGCATATATAGGTCAAACTGATTATATATAAGTAAATGGTGAGAAGTGGGAGTGTACTACACTCATCTGCCTACCTCTTCGGAGATTACAGGTGTGATGTTTTTTTTTATATATGTATATGTATAACCTATATACGAAATAGCTCACTTAGTTTTAGCATTTAAGTTTTCTGTCATTATTTATTTGTTTCCGTATACTTTGTACACTTTAATTAAATCGAATGATCATCAAACGAAATTATTTCAATATTTTCAACATACCCTACTATAACAATGCGTTTATTCATCTGCTATTAATTAAAATTAAACGGATCGTCAGAGTTATAAACACTCGAGGACTTCTTCTGTGTGTTAATTTCCAAAAAACCACAAACTCAACAAATTTTAAATTGACTTTCCCGAAAATAATAAAGGTTACGCGGTTGGAACGGTCGGTTCCTGTTACTGACAGTTATAATGAGAGAATGGAGAATTTACCCCTTATTTTAAAATATCTTTTTCGCTTATGGCGACGTCCGTGTTCATATTGGACTAACGTTGATTTGGTCAAGAGTTTTTCATACAAATTTTAATAAAAGACATCTATCAGAAAAGATGAAGAGATCGTCTATTTCTTAGATTCCAGAAGTAACACAACCGAAAAGAACAACTTTACACTTACCCTGTAACTCATGCACACTCACTCATCAATCGATTCTGTTCTTTCAATCCAATCCTTGTGTCTTTTGTTGTCTAATAATGTAACTATCAGTATATTTGTCAGCCACATCCAACGCAGGTGAGTCCCCGCTGTGCATTGGCTGGCCACGCTCCGAGCCGCTCACGTGGCCCTCTGAGTATTTCTTCCAAGTGTTCTAAGCCATACGGGCTTATTAGCAGTACTTGATATAGTTTAGAATACAGTTAGTTTAAAATTAAACTCGACACTCCAAGAGTTTGGGGTTCAAATCTTAGTACACAACTATGTTTCCAAAATGATGCCTAAAATTTTAGGATTAAAAAAAATCACGATTTATAATGCCTCTAGCGTTTAATTTAATTTTTGTGTTTTAAATTATGTAAAAAACAAGGTAGCAATAAGCCAAACAACTTACTTACTTATTACTGACAATAGCGTATTTTTTAAATTTTTGTGTCTAAAATTAGGTAAAAAAAAACAAGGTAGCAACAGCCATACAAGATAACTGACAATAGCGAAGTGTATTTTTTATGTATAATGTAGTAGAACATTTAGCATTCAGCATGCGTGGCCCGACTGTAATGAAACGCGCTCAATGCGGGTACTCACAGTTTGAAATACCTGCCGCTCGGAATTATATAAACACCTTTAAAATACATATCCACTATCCGTTGCCCGACAGCATCGCCGGCCTGAAGTGAAACGTTATACAATTTGCTTTTGTTTTCCTTAAAATGTTTACTATACACTTTTAATAATTATTATTGGATTTTCCTAACTTTTAATTCCCAGTAAAAGCACGGAGTATGGATTTTTGTCCGGTGCATCGTAATATGCTCAACTTCCATTCCATGGTGGACCGTATAACAGAACTGGTTGAATGTGCTAGTGTACTACACTCCTCTGCCTACCCCTTTGGGAAAATGTAGGCGAGATGTTACATTAAACATAATATGGTAAAAATCGGTGTATCCACAAGTTATGCAGACAGAGTTATTTTTCCTTAATGTGAGCGTGGAATGTATAATATTATAACATACGTTTTCAAAAATATCAATTAGGTATAATACGCAACATAAAAGTGAAGTTGACAGACATTACAAAAACGGATTTTATTAATAAATGTCTTTTGAAATTCATAATTTATTAATTTTTCAACGACTTAGACATTGAAAATAATTGTCAAGAAATCACAATCAATTTACAAACTCAAACTGCAAAAACCATCAAGCACACTAAGCAAAAAACAAGACTCAAAAATACGAGTATGATCTAAACGCAATGAGCCGAACTTGGCACTCTTGGTTATTGATAATGTCAAGAAAATGTTTTTAAAAGTTCCACACGCTAAAATTACACATAAAGCGTAATGTCAAAGGCGGTGAACACATAAAGATACAGAACATTATAGAATCTTAGTATGGAGTTTATGGGGCTCATCAGCGAAAGAAACATAGAAATGTAAAGTGTAGTAAAACATGCTGTGAACCGGACGGGTTCGTTGGCCGCAGATACGGGCGGTAATTTAGCGTCCTGGGGCGAATTGGAGATGCGTAGGCACGAGTCGATAGGATCTCTACGCGATGACTTATTTATTCTGGAAAAAATACTCTTTGAAGTACAACTTCTGAACATACGACCGTGCCTTATTCAAGGCCGGCTTATTTACAATAACCCTTTTTCGCATCCTATTATCGCCGACTCCTGTATGTATAACTTACTCGTCGCGGATAATAGGGTCTAAAAAGGGTACTTTAGACTCGCTTACAACCAGATCATCTGATTTTGATAAAATATGGCACGTGACAGCATGTGATATGTATGTATGTATATGTGTAATATAAACGTACAAAATGGAATCAAAATCGATGAATTAATTATGTATTTTGATTTTTAAAACGAAGGAAGACGACTTTCCTGTCTACATTTATACATAATTACGCTGTTTACATGATAATTACGCTTCTGTAAATTGATGAGAATGGACTTACTGAATGTGACTGTGAAATGGTCGACTTTTGACTGTGAAATGTGACTGTTACTTTTGACATTTGACTGTGAAATGGTCGAATTACATTTTGTTTGATATTTTAAACAGAATTTTCAAGTTATTGAAAATCATTTTAATATGTCTATAATTCTGTTTTACGAATGAGATATAATCATTTAATTAATGTAGGTTCATTGCTAAATAAGACAATTAAAATTGTTATTTTTTGTTAACGACAATGTAAATCTTTACGCGTAGTTGGTGTATTTTTTACAATCGCAGGAAAATTGTCTTTATGCTTTATGTAAAGTAGTCAATACAAATATTTTCCTGTTCTAGTTCTACATTTTTACACCTAACTACCTGAATTGTAACAAACGGTATTACACAAAGGATCATCATTATTATAAATAAAATGTGTAAAAAAGTCTTTCCTTCTTGTGAAAACGTTTTTGTGCATATTTTTTTTGTTACATATTAAATATTTTTCACAATTTTGACGGAAACATAACACAATAATATTTGTTTGAAATATTCAAATTCAAATTTAATAAAATTAAATAATTGGAAAAGTTACGTTTACATTCCACTATGGAATGAGGGGTGAGCCTATTGCCATACACCGGGCATAATATGTTAATTATAAAATAATTGAAATATTAAACAATACCTATTTTTCGTTTTGTATTAAATGTTATGTAAACTAGCCGTAGGTGGCAAACCAATGACTGGCTTGCATTTATAAAGATAATTACAAAAGTAAAACAATCAAAGTAGGTCTGAAAGGACAAATTGTATGTTTGCCATTCAGTACTCACTGCCAACCGCGTAAAGGACCTGGCATGATGATAATATTATTTTTATCGATTACTGTATGCACATCACTATCGCTCGCAATCGAGTGAGATCCCAGCGGGACACGGAATGATCAAGATGGGCTTGTTCGCACCAGGCGTGACCTAATTGTACTGGTGGTGTTAAACACTAACAGACGAACACAGGGTTGAAGAGGACGGAATATATGTACAGGCAGTACCGTTGAGCCAGGGGTCGTAGGTGCGAGTTCCGCCCAGAATAAAACATTATGTGATGAACATCAGTATTTGAACTGTCTGGGTGTAAAAAAGTAACTTCACGTAACTTCACGCCTGTAATCTCCGAAGAGGTAGGCAGAGGAATGCAGAACACTCCCGCGTTTCACCGGTTACGTTTACGTCCACTATGGAATAGGTGGTGAGCCTATTGCCATGCATCGGGCACATATCCAGAC
>DWDV01001462.1:0-13209 GCA_018245615.1 Mimoniades ocyalus | reverse complement strand
GTGCGCTCGCAACACCAGTCCCCTCTCGGATGTTACTTCCTTCTTCGTCCAACTCTTCTTTTGCCAGCGACCTTGCCCATCAAAATGGTCTGCAAAAGCCGATATATATCATTCCTAAGAACGTGGCCGAGATATGAACTTTTGCGCTTCTTTATGATAGGCAAGAGTTCTCGTTTCTGTTGGACTCCCTGTATAACTTCCTTGTTGGTGACCTTTTGTGTCCAACTTATTTTCAACACATTTCGAATATAGGTAAAAAAAAAATCAAGAATGTTTTGACCATGGGTCTCACGCTAGGTATTGCCTTCATTGGTATTTCCAGTAGTAATGCGAATTATTACAATTATATGTAACACTACATACGGACACGATTAAAAGCACTTTTACCAAAATAATGTTACACCGAAAATAAAACATGCTTGTATCTATGATGCAATTAAATTAATATGAAAGCGTAGATTGAAGAGAGGAACTACGACCACTGAACGTGAGTGCCAGACAGCTAATAAAAGTTATAACCGACATTGAAATAGAAGAATACTACCAACAAATTGTTTGAAAGCTTTTAGATACGTGTACAATAATAAATAAGGAAGATAACTATCAACAGTTATAATAGGTAGAGGATGTATGAACGGTCAGAGTAGACTCCCTACTTTGTGTATACTGCGATTTTAAGATTGACTCGCACAACAATAATCGAATGTTTAAAAGTCCTGGCATATTTTTGATTTATATTTTGTGATTTACAGGCGTGATGTTATTTTTTTTTTTGTATAAAATTACTTAAAGAGGTTTGTCGTAACAATATTGCAGATCAATTTAAGTCGAGCGAAAACTGATTGAGTTAGTTAAATACCACGTTTAATTTTAGTAAATAATAAGGAATTAGCTATGAATTACTACAACTGTAATATATCGATTAACGCAAAACCTTGCGTTTTCAATGCATTAATCGCACGTTTGCGCGTTTCGTAAACTGACACCACTGTTGGTACCTTGCCAAAGTACAGTACCACACGAAACGATTTAACTCGATAAACTGAATTATATCCGCGTTTTGATTCCATTGTGGGTTTGTCATTTTTATAAACATTTATTATAAACGCTACAAAATCGTCTGTGTATGAATTAATTTGCGATTACAGTTTTCTTCGCGCGCACATCTCAGTACCATAAATGAGTCTAATGTACTTTGCAAGTTAAATTAATAGACCATTGTTTGGACCCACTTTATAACGATAGGTATTATTAAATATACAAAATACATGGAACACGAGCATATGAAAATTTCTCGGGTGGATTCACAAACGAGAAAAGTAATTAATAAATAAAGTTGAAGTGTCTGTCTGTGATGTGTAAATAATTGTATTATCTCACGTGCTTCTTAAGACACAAGTTACTAAAACACAAACTTTTTTTAAAGTTTTGTCAGTCTGTCTTTCTGTTTGTCCGGGAAAATCTCTGGAATGGCTTCAACGATTTTAAAGGGACTTTCAATTGAAAGATTTTTATCTGGAATTCGCATGGGATTGGGATTTACGCTGAAAAACCAATTCTTAATCAACGAGTACCTGTCAGATAGATATGAAATTACCAAAAATGTTTCTATTAAATACTCTTACTATCCCTAAATTATGTTTTACGAACAAACTAAGGAATTATCGATGTCCAGGCGAACGAAGTCGCGGGCTTACCTAGTATGTAATAAAGGCGCTGTGAACACACATGTCAAGTACTATGAAAATCTGTAGGAAACGAACGTGTATTTTAGCGTTAATAAAACTTATCTTTGCAACTGTACATAAAGCCAAAACGACTGCGAGTCGTCGTCGTCGTCGGCAGTAAACTCAAATACCGAGTTCTAGGAGCGCCGTGAAGAGCACGCATAATAAATTCAATTCAAAACCAACGCGTGGCGACTTAACAAAGATTTAGTATTGAATAGCGTTGCTTTAACAGTCGCTTTAACAGATATCAGCTGTCAATAAAACATATTGTTTAAATTGAGTTAGGGACAACGAAAATAGGGCTGTCATTATAAAATAGGTTTAACTTTAGTACCTAGTATTTTTTAGGCGACAAAACCTATGCGACAATACTTATTGACTCTATATACGTAAATATATAGATAGAATGACTATATAAAGTTTATATATTTTCACTGAATACATTCCACATAATATGTGTAATGTAATGTTAGCATCATATTCAAACTACGTAATTACATATGTAATTACATAATTTTAATATAATGCTAATAATGTCAGGGACTGATGATCGTAAAGAAATATTAGGTCATCTGTAGCAATATTTGCTTTAAAGCAAATAATTATTTTCTTCAAAAACATTCCCCAAAAGTTTTGTAGGTAGTATTCGCCTTATACGCAACTGCATTTTACATGACCTTATATGCTTAAAAAGTCTGGTAAAACAAGTTAACATCTGAAACCAGACATATAAATCAGGGAGAGCCTCGAAGCGCTAAAATCACTGTTGATAATACTGTATATCTAAAACAGTCCTTATTGTAAGCCCCATAAGGTTGAAATTAGTTCCATCGTTGAATACGATAGATATATATATAGTCGTCGATACTCGCTACGTGTGTAACAACACTAAAACAATTTTATTTCCGAAATTCCAGGCAAAAGTTAAGATTTACGCACCGTTTCGATAGATTATTATGGATATGCTCATATGACAATTAATGACTACATGACAATAATAATGCAGTCAATACTATGGTCATAATATGCTATATGACAATCATTATCGAGATTGAAATGTAGACAGTGAGTTGTTATGCGTTTTTCGAGTGAAAAATAAAAAGAGTGATATTCTGATTTTTTAACAAACACCATAACTTTGTATTAATGCGATACGAAGCGATTCTTTATGTTTCATCCTCGCATTTTATAAAAACAACAAAAATGAATATTGCAAAACTTGTTGTGATACTTATTTAATAGAAACTATAACATATAATAACTAAACCACATCCACATTAATATATTCTTGCTGAATAAAACGCGTGAGCATTTTGCGTGGAAAACAAACAGTTGACGTTGAATTTACGAGGAGTTGAGCGCCAAGCTGCTTAATGAGATGGCTGGGTGCTTACTGTAATGTTTGCCTTCTACCTTTAACACTTCAAATCCATATTTAATTCATAACTCTGTAATTGGTACTGCACGAAATAGTGCATCTTATGAGGACATGACTAAACACGGCAGGACGGCAGGACGGAATGTGGCGATATGTGATGAACAGAAATGTAATGATGTAGGTTGACAATAATGATGATGATGATAATATAACTGTTAAAAATAGCAACACTGTGTTTATATGTATCAATATATGTACATATGTATTTACATCTAACGGCTATTGATCAAGAGCTTCGAATATCTCGATTCGTTTGCAGACAACTACTAGTATATACAAACCTAGATGTGCATAAATCTTAATGATCGAACAAATTAAATAATGCAAATGTTGAACCAATTTGATGCGTTTTAAATCGTCGGTAGCAGTAACGCCTTGCTGACTGATAATTATAAGAGAAAAGCAGTTGTTAGTTTCTGTGGTATTATAATGTAGTAACTTATTAGTTCTTTTATATGAATTTCCACAAACTGCAGTTACCATTTGATACCAGGTAACCGCCGTTTGCTAAAGCAATAAAACATAACGATACTGAGATCCGGTATCCCGGTGTCTCGGTATCTTCAACGGTTGCAGAGCGGAATAAGATGAATAATATTGTTCATGAACACGGCATACGATATTCTCGGATATTACACCAGATTTACGTACGAAATGCAACGCCCTGGTCCGGTTTGACGGACCGCCAATTCGCATTTTGAATTATTCATTTGTAACTCCCGAACTTCCCCGTTTCGCGGCCGCCCCTTCGAATATTGCTTTGTTTTATAGTTTATGAAATTTTACTTCCTCGGCGTTTGAATAACTTTAGACGAAATCTGGTTTGCGTTGCGCTTTTGGTAAAACTGCGTTTTGTACGTAATGATTCGATTCCGTTATTAAAAGATGGAAGTTTTTTCTAATCCCTTATTACGAGTTCAAAATAAAAACGTATTTCATGATGTTATACAAATTCTATATAACATACGCTTTTATAATGTAGATGTTAGAAGTTTTTTTGCGAATATACATATACAGACACCAGAAGTAACAATAAATTTATGAATTATTTGATATAAAATTGTAATTGAATGAATAGTGTACGGTAAACTAGTTTTTTTTAACGAAAGTGCCAGTTTTCGTGAGCCAAATTAAGAAAAACAACCGTACTAGTCGAAAATGGGTTCAGTAGAAAGTCCAACATCATCAATAGCTTTATTTTTACACTATTGGACTGCTGTCATGATATGAAACTGAAGCCGAGTGAAATATTATTAGCGAAATAAAAGCAAACAGACTTAGGTCGCTCGGTCATCTTAAGAGAATGGGCGAGGATCGGGCGGTGAATCGTGCATACGTGGAACGGCTGAATGGTAGTGGTATCGCTGAAAGGATGAAGTCGTGATGGACTTGCACGATCTTTAGGTGAAAAATTGGCCTGAGGAGGTGCAAAACAGAAGTGGCTTACCTCAGTATCGGAGGCTAAGACTCATTTTGTGTCCTTGCGTCGTTTTAGTTAGTTTTTAATTTGTTCTTGTGGTGTAAAGGTTGGCACACTTCACAAGCCTATTTGAACCTTATAGGAAACTCTAAGACATGCAAATTTCTTCTCGATGTTTCTACCAGTGTTATATCAAGTTATATTCAATCGCAAAATGTACATAATTTTGTGAACATATAAAATGAGAGCCAGTTTTTAAACATTACACCTTCGTAGCGGGAGGTCTAGCTCTAAACTACCTTGACCATCATTACCTATCAGGATAGAATATTCTAGTCTTACGGGAATAAAAAGGAACAAATGGCTATTCTTAGGTGGATTAAACGAAAAGTGAAGCAGAAAGAAAAAGATTTAAAGGCATAGTAATAAAGCAAAAATAAATTTAAGTAATCAATAAAACTTGGCCTCTATAAAATAGGACCAACAAACCTGTGAGACATTGAATAATAGCATAATGCAATCTGCTAATAGATTCAATGGCTTCTAACGAGAAAGCACGCCAATAAGTCAGCCTCAGACACGTGCCTCGCAACATATGTTACGTTACTGTTCGCCAACGCACCAATCGGTTCGTTTGCGAAGACAAATGGCCACCGTGTGTTCGCCAGCATATATGTACATTCTATTTTCAAAAAATTACTCGAAAAAGAGTTCACAATCCAATATCGTCTGCAAGCGCAACCGGCGTTTACAAACACCGCCATATTTTTTTGCAATTCCGCGCCGATTATAGCTTGAGCGTCTAAGCGTTTTCTTGTTTTGTATTTTAACTGATGAAAAGTGATCCGTCGATATTGTTATTCATTATTGCATTGTTGCCGCGCTCAGACTACATCACGCCGTAACTTAATACTTTTATTTGTAAACGACAATAGAATATTTCGATGCGTGATATTCCATTGTTCGATTAGCCATCGCCACGATTCGCGTCTGCGAGGAATCTCGCTGGTGATATTTAGCGCCGACGGTGGCATCACAAGGTGCTTCGTTAGAGCTTCTTAGAATTTAAATTGCGTATTTAACTCAGTAATTAAGATAAATATCGTCGATAAGAGTTCGAAACTACGTGGTAGCTATGTCACCCTTCGAGGTCTGCTAACGATCAAAAAAGCGATACCGTCCAGAACAATGTGACCAACCGGTTATATAATTTGAAGTGTCCGTTTGTTTTATTTTTTTCTGAATTTTAATACTATTAGATGACTTTTTGTTAGAAATATATTTTAGTGTTACACTATCTACGGTTCCACGAATGATCCTACTGTTTGTTTTATCTTACATTTAATGGCTGCTATAAAATTAAAGTTGTTTAAGTTTTTTGGATGGCAGCGAGCAAGGCCTTTAATTAGTACAAACGAATATTTTATACTCGAGTATTATATGTGCATTTAATTAAACACAGTTGAGATTACAAGTTAGCAAAAAAGGGTATTGAGCCTAACTACTACAATAAAAATCGTAGTATGATGTCACATACGTAACAGTGGCGCCCTCAACTTCTCTCTATTTTTTACTGATAAATACTTCTGCTTGCCTTAATTAGTTAACTAGGTATTATAATAGCTGTTTCATTGCTGTTTAGTTGACAAGCCATTATCAGACTTATTTGTCCAAGAAAGGTGAGTCCTGGCCATCCGCAGCACCTGCATTCTCCAATATTTGCATGATATGTCACTGTTTATGTGGACTGCACAGCTCAAAGCATCCCAAAAGGACATAATAATCCAAAGTTTTTTCTAGATCGTCCTATCAAATGCTTTTTTCAAATTCACAAAATCAGCGAAAATCTTCAAACACACTTCCATATGTTTCTCTAAGATGTTGTGTAGGTAAAACTTGGTCTGTAAATTTCCTTCCGCTTCAGAATTCCGCGTCAGAATTATCGTGCCTAGCTTATTCGTATAAATACAGTTGCAGAAAAGTAGAAAAACATTTACAACAATAATATTTAAAACGCCACTCACAGCTTCAGTTCTCCATAAAAATCCAATAGAAACAACATTACGGTACCCGGCATCTCTCTTTTAATGAATAAGTAAACAAAATTAGTGGGGCCAATATCGAAATAAGTGAAACGAGTACACGGTCAAAGGTACGAGATTGGCATATAAAGTATCCATTTACAGAAAATAATTTTAGCTTCCTTCAATCTTTTTATGCCGGATACGGGGAGGTTTTATTTGATGTGCGATTTTAAATCAGGTTACATAGCTATCTTTTTAAGTATTCTGTTTGGTATCGCTTCTCCTTTTAGGGGGTTCTTGCTTATTTTTAAAGAGAGTACTTTTTAAATACTTCCCAGAATTCTCTATGGGTGTATCAGCTCATTTTGTTTCAGATTGGTTAATAAATAAGATTCAAAGTAATGTACAAAACATCGCAGTCTTTGTTAGTAACTTTATTAAGAAATTTAGAAGATATTTTCTTCATTAAATAATCCTTATACTTCATAAAATTAGGTAATTAAATTAAACTCTATTGCTGTTCTCTATTAAGCAGGACATATCAATACATGCTCGAACTGCTATATTTTAATTAGTAGGTCGTCTGGTAGAAAGATCTTCTGAAAGTATCAGTAGGTACTATTGTAAATGTTTTCTAATTTTTTTATGTTTGTACATAAATTCTCAAATTCAATAAATCAACTGTGCGTAAACAATTTGTGTAAATTGCGAAACTTAAGGCGTTAACAAATTAAACCTCCAACGTATGAAGACGTCGCATTAGGTAGGTTTAGCTCATAATATGTGTTCGCTATAAGTATTTCGTATAACACTCAGAACACTAGTTTAGAATTAAAGCTGTTTAAACACACACGCTGTACGAATCGAAATAGCTTTAAGGTGCTATTAAATAGAAATAATCTGGCATTTTAACTCTTACTCGCTACTTTTGAAAATATCTTGAGTGCATCGTTGAAAGAAAATGCGGGCATAATTCCCGCTTCCACTGCGTTTGGATTGCATTTAGAAACGTTAGGGGATGAAACTGGATAAAGTTTATGTTAACAGTAAGCAATAAAAGTAGCCTTTATGGCGATACGTGGGATGGCTGCGGCCGAGGCATCGCGCTGCCGTTTGGACTCCAATATCATTCATTTTATAGATACAGCTTTGAAATGTTTATGAAGTCATGTGAGGAGAAAGATTATCAAAACTACTCATTGTGTATATTCATTAGTCATCCCCACTTGCACCTAGACGACATCAAGCCAAATTGTGACAATATGAATGATGTTTACTTAACAGTTGCGTAAAATTACTTATTGTTTACCATTTTTGTCTCTTGTAATATACATATATCATGACAACCATATAATTTCAGATGATTGGTTAGGATTAATTTTTAATTTTCTTTTATTACTTAGCTCATATCTTTCTAGGACGTATGCACATTGATCACTCAATCCGCGGACGAAACATCTGATATTTATTTGTTGAACTTTTATTAAATCGGAATATTGAAATGTTTATTAATCTCTGTCAATTTTAAAATCATATTAACGAAAAGAGCAATTGTGAAATATAAATTGGCTACAATGGGCCGATACTAAAAGATACAAAAGTACTAAATTTACCATTCGCACCCTTCAGCGTGAACGCCATCGCAAAATGAAAACAAAAGAGTTATTGAAAACATTTAAATAACTGCAATTTTTCTCGGCCATTCGGTAGTGGCGCGCTCGGGCTTTGGTTTCATTGGGAAAGAACAAAGATGTATTATTTTAAATATTCTTTTTATTTTGTTTTCATTATATAATGGTCTGGCGTCACGATGTATATCGTCATAGATATGCCGTCCTTCACGGGGTAGACATAGAGCACCGAAAGCCAAATATCTCTTCACTTAAAGACCTCACTTGCTTCTTTTACGTAATAATAATAATAATAATAATAATTCATTCATACAAAACGTCCAAATTCATTCAGCAGTATATTCATAAAAGCAAGCTGATCTAACACTTCCATCAGCTAATATGTGACCTATTTGATCATTATAGGCGAGTCTTCGTCTCCCTGGTCATCCACCAATATGCGCATCTTTTTTTACATATTTCAGCCTAGTATTATTGTAGCAAATGTATTATATGAAATAAATATAAATAAACATTAAAAAAAACCATTTCCATTTGTCATTTTACATATACAATACGTATATTATATCGTAAAGCTAGATATTCGCGTACAATATTTCATACTAAACGTTTCGTAAGTGTCTATATACATTATCAAATTATATACCCGCTGAACTCACGTCACAGCGAATGGCGGTAGCTCATGACGGACACCTTCGTATAAGTCTGAACTAATCGAGGTGTCGCGAAATAAGGTGTTGTGATAATGTGTATAAGAAAGTCTTGAAGAAAGAAATCGACTTCCATTCGATTTTTCAGTATTTTTTTCTGAATTCTAGGATCTCTAGCCTGACGTCCCGCATGATGCAAGTACCTAACCGATCCGTTGTAGGCCAATTAAATTGATTGATGCAATACAAGCGGCGGTTGTTAATCAAAACATTCATTTCAGCCGCCGGTGATGCTGTGTGCATCCAAATATATATTAATTTATCCAATTGAGGTGCAATTTTCATGTAATATCGGACCTCAAAATTTAATTTATTGATAATATTAACATTGGCTTTATGAATATTGTATATTTGGTTTACGCAGTGATTTTTATAATACCGAAGGTACTTTTCTTATTGTAAACTATATTCAGGATGTACTACTCTGAAACTTTGTGCCTTAAGATGTAAGTTAGAACTCCACGTGCGGTCTTTTAAAAGCAAGCTTGTGATCACTTGTTCAACCGAATTACCGTCACCATATCGTTTACTGTCATCATAAATGCATAGAAATATTTTTTATCTTTATCGTATCGTATACGATCGCGTTTTATCTTCATTCGTGTTTTATTATATGTTATAGACTCTATGTTATAGTTATGTTATAGAGCATGTTATAGAGTTATAGAGCATTTACTATAATTTTAGGGTTAAGAGGATTAGATGCTTAGCCAAAATTGTCATCTACTGAGTTGGTTGGAGGAAAATATTATTTGTAATTGAATCTATATTCTTAAAAAGGATTTAATTAAAATTTATTCTTAAAATTTAAAATCTCCGTACCTCTTCACGTCCATTCTAGTTATTGGTTATATATTTGTTCCCAGTTATATAGATCAACATCTTAAATTGTACCCTACATTTCTCTTTTAATGTGATAGAATCACCAAATAACATAATTTTTCTACGGTTGGTAAACTAAAAAATTCTAATAAAATTCGTATGATATTCACTTTATTTGAATTTTAAAAATTCACCCCTTTAAGATATATAGGATGTGATGAAGTAATGAGTCTTAATTAATTGGACACATATGAGACGTCAGCACATGTAACTAGGTTTTCGTAAAAACTTTCCAGCTGGATGATATTAAAGCCTCCAATGTAAATGCATATTAGTACAGTGGGTTCAATTTGAGCGGACACAGGCGTAATGGCAGTGTATTGCCGCGGTTTGTATGCACTAAGTTTGGTCTGGAAGCGCTATCCAACTTTATTTATGTCAAATATGAAATTAAATATAATACATTTGTATGCACGAAAAGTTCTTTTTTATGCATAGCGCAGAATAATGATAGCTATAGTATTATTCGATATATAATGGTTAACCTACTGTCATTTAAATTTTCTATATCTATAAGATGCGACGTTCACTTCCGTTCTTTCTCAGAATCTATATTTGACACAGAACCGAAATCAACTGGGCTTAACGATTTCTGATCCGTAGTAAATGTAGTGTACGGTGCGGTGCATTCCTGCTAGATGAATAAATAGTAGGCGATAAATCCTATAAATATTATGACATTGTACTTATTTTTATGTATTGTATAACGTAACTGGTGACACGTGGCATTGTCCTACACTCCTCTGCCTACCACTTCGTGCATTACAGGCGTGATGTTATATTTATTACGTTTATGAATACGTGGTTGGAGTTATTCGCTAATAAGTAATTTATAGTTATCATCATCTATGGTCATAAAAATGAAAAGATAATATTAATACACACATGACTGCCTCGTTGGTCGTGTTGGTTGCAAGTGCGACTGCCGATCGGGAGGTCCTGGGTTCTATTCCCGGGTCGGGCACTACTAAATTTTTCTAAATTATATTTTCTGGTAATGACTCGGAGTCTGGATATGTGCCCGGTGTATGGCAATAGCCTATTGTCATACACCGGGCACATATCCACCACTGCCTATTCCATTGTGAGATGTAAACGTAACTGGTTAAACGTGGGAATGTTCTACATTCTTCTGCCTACCTCTTCAGGAATTATAGGCGTGATGTTACGTTTAATACACATATTCACTTCTGGTCTCTTGCGGGGTAGGCAGAGAGGTATAAAATAAATATGTATCGTATATAGACTAAAAGGGTAGTATCCCTGAACAAATGGATTATATTATTCACTTCTTGCCAACTTTATATCATTGAGTTTACGAGGTGCTATGTAATAAGTTATGTCCGTGTGCGTGTTATGGTTAAGCCCAACAGCTGCGGTGCAATATCGAAACTGGGCTCCCGCGCTTGTGTACGGCTGTTGCGAATGTGTTTGTTTTAAAAACGCACACACATAAAATACTCGTACATATTGTTCAGGATATTAAACTGCATAACTCGTTCCTCTTCTGTTCACGGGCATCTGAATTATGTTGTCAATACGAAAAATTGGACAGATTTTAAGCCACAATACGCGAGATTCAGATTTACCAATAGCGGTGGGATCTTCCGGTATTGCTACTTTCATTTTCCGGTATTGAAAATGATATCGTGATTTTCTACCAATTTACTGATACTGATTCTGTGAACGTGAAAGCGACCGTATTTCTCACGATTTAATATCTACCGCAACCGATAATAAAACTGTTAAACAGCTTTTTTAGTTTGGATTTCTTTTGAATGAAGAGATAGATATAAGCAACATCTACTTTTATTTGTAAATGTATCCTTATAAAGCGACATTGAAAATGAAAGCTTTTATAGAAATTAATAGATTCAGTGCGCAAATAAACTGAGTAATGATTGACAAGAAGTATATAAGTCTTCGTCACAATGTTTAAAAACTAAAATTTATCTTTTTAACTGGGATAGAATAATAATTTGTCCAGATATTACTGCAATATTATTATTAATAGCTTCATATTATCCGTAAACAAGGGAGTTCTAGGGTCTTTTAATATTAGCTGAGTCAATAGCTATGGACCTGTAATTTAATTTTTCCAAACTACAATTCTTGGCAGACTTTTTTAAATTATCCAAGTATACAAAATAAAGCCTTAAATATTTTTTATCTTTCCTTCCCTGTACATAGAATTTATTGTTAATATTGCAAACAAGGGAGACGAAGTCGCGAGTATCAGCTAGTACTCAATGAGAGTCAGAGATAGTGAGACTTCTGCCGGGTAATGAGATTAGTAATTACGTCTTAAATTCAATTAAGCCTCACAGTTACGTCACAATGGCATCAAGGGGTTAAGTAAGCAGTGTCTTTCCAATGACTATTGATAGTATAATGAATGGTATTCGTGGAATACAGAATGGGACTTCGTACAAAAGTACTATTTGGAACAATGGTCATTTAGAATAAATCCAGGAGCCCTTCAGTGAGATGCTGAATTAAACCACAAAGCTAGACTCACAATAAATATAAGACACATTGGAAAATTAAATCCATCATTAAATAAATATGTTTTGTCTGAGATCGAAATCATAATTAATTCCCTGGAAAGCAAAGAGCAATATGCAAACACAACGTCTAAATTTCCTTGTACATAAATAAATTACTATTTTAAACTCAACCCAATATGAAAACATGAACACAGTTGCATACATGACATCTGACGCGGAGCAGAATATCAGTTACACGAGAACGAGCAAGTGTTTCCACTGAGTAATAAGATCCCTATTAAATTAAGTGCATTTCAGACGTCGCCAAAGATGCGAGTGGAAAATTCCAGAACGAACGCGTCCCGTAGAAAATAACGCGGCGTATAATTGTCACCGACAATATGAATATATGCATTTGGGTCGCACTAGTGTTGCCAGATGTAGAGTGACAAGACGGACTGAGGGTAAAAAAACACATTGGACCTATTTGTTGTATGGTTAACGCGAGTGTCAGAAGTCATCGAAATCAGCGTGATGGATGTTGAAGGAGCGTATCAGGTTTCTCATGGTGGAGATATTTAGAATTCAGTGCCTACCCTTTACGGAACCTTATTATATTTGGTCAGAATATAACGTTGTCAGAATATAACGGTGTTATATTCGGATAAAAGAATAATAATTACCTTCATGTGACGTACCTATATAGATGGTGTGTGTTTGAACACTTTTAATTAGGCTATTGATTTTGAGTTAATTCTTTGTTCGCTTTAGCCATTTTAATGATATAGCATCATTTCGTACGTACAGAGTGACGTAACTTCACGCCTGTAATCCCCGAAGAGGTAGGCAGAGGAATGCAGAACATTCCCACGTTTCACCAGTTACGTT